>JARJLU010019230.1:0-11649 GCA_030272975.1 Sparidentex hasta | reverse complement strand
TGTGTGTGTGTGTGTGTGTGTGTGTGTGTGTGTGTGTGTGTGTGTGTGTGTGTGAGTGACCAGCTTTGTCTTTGTGCTCGCTAGGCTAATCTGCTAAATACAAACTCGTTTTAAAGAGTTTTTAAAATGAAATGATTCATTACACTTTGTGTCATAATCTGCAGAAAGTTGTGCAAGTCAAACTCTTAAAAACTTCATGTAGGGAGTGCTAAAATGAGTTAGCTTAATGAAGCTACATCTGAATGGGTCGGATCAGAGCACAGATATAATAATGTTAAAGCTACAGCTAGCTGGTGAGTTAGCATTTCAAGATATAGCAATTACAGAAAGTAATTTAATGAACTGAATGTGAACTGACACAGTTTGTTGTTTGTTTGTTTGTTGTCATTATGTTCCGGTACAGATCTTATTTAAAGTCATAATAATCCGTTTGATGTTGAACCTTTGACAACATGTTGAGTCCTGCACACGTCCAACACATGATGGTCCGTGAACCTCTGAACCTCTGATCTGGTTCTGGGTCATCAGATGACTGTTAGAGTTCTGTGGTACTGTGTCTATGGTGTGAAGCTGCTGTAGTCCTCTCATTGATCCCTGCTTGTATTAATTACTGTATAATGTCACATATGATAATAATAATAATAATAATAATAATAATAATAATAATAATAATAATTTGTTCATAAATACATTTAAATCAACTGTTTTACAACATAAAACACGTGTTTGATAAAATAATACACGTGCGATGATAATAAAGATAATTAATTAGAATAAACATGACGTCACCCTCTGAAGGTTTCCTCCTGTATTAAGTGTCCTTTTATTATTTTCAGTCAACAAATGAGGAGACAAGCTAAGCTACGTGCTGACGCAGCGCTGTTTACGTGACATGATGACGCCACAGACCCGGAAGGAAGCCTGTGTTATTGTCGCAGCAGCTCAGCTGATCTTCCTCCTAAGCAGACGAACAGAACCTCACAGCTGCTGTTAGCTGTTAGCTGTTAGCTGCTGGCTGTTGTGTTGTTGTTGTTGTTGTTTACTTCGCGTCGTCATCATGAACGTGACGCTTGCGGTGAAGCAGTACATCTCCAAGATGATCGAGAACAGCGGGCCCGGAATGAAGGTTCTGCTCATGGACAAGGAGACGGTGAGAGACCGGAGAGTACTCCGACCGCTGAGTTACTGAGAGTAACTAGTTACTGACCGCTGAGTTACTGAGAGTAACTAGTTACTGACCGCTGAGTTACTGAGAGTAACTAGTTACTGACCGCTGAGTTACTGTCAGTAGTTAGTTTCTGTCAGTAGTTGGTTACTGAGTGCAGTCAGAGCTGCAGGGTGGAGCAGGCTACAGACTGCAGGAGCTGCTGAGCACCTTTAAGGTGAACAATGTGCCAACAAACACAGAGAAGAAGAAGAAGACTGGAGGGCAGGTGCTGCAGTGAACCACCTGATCATGACTCTGTGTGTGTGTGTGTGTGTGTGTGTGCAGACCAGCATCGTCAGCGTGGTCTACACTCAGTCAGAGATCCTGCAGAAGGAGGTCTACCTGTTTGAACGCATCGACTCTCAGAGCAGAGACAACATGAAGCACCTGAAGGCCATCTGCTTCCTGCGACCCACCAAGGTTCAGAACCGGCCCGCTCACTTATGGATCGTTCATGATGACGATGACTGTGACTGAAGATGTTTGTTTGTCTGTGTGTGCAGGAGAACGTGGAGCATCTGATCCAGGAGCTGCGGAGACCAAAGTACAGCGTCTACTTCATCTGTAAGACTCATAGTTCAGAACTTTCCTGAGAATCTGCATGTTTCTAACTCTTCTTCAGAACCACAGTGATCCAGTGACGTCAGTCTGAGCAGCCATCAGAACATGCTAACAGGAAGTGCTAACGGCTAATTCAGCTCACTAGTAATGTCTCTTCATGTAGCAGAGGCTAAAAACTGCAACAAGCTGTAGTGCAAAGCTGCTCCTCGTTACACAGTGCTGATGATGTCATCGTTAAATATTATCATTAGTGTTCATCATCCTCTGACTGCAGTGTGTGTGTGTGTGTGTGTGTCGGGGTGGGTGTGTGTGTGTGTGTGTGTGTGTGTGTGTGTGTGTGTGTGTGTCGGGGTGGGTGTGTTTCAGACTTCAGTAATGTGATCAGTAAGAGTGAGATCAAAGCTCTGGCTGAAGCTGATGAACAGGAAGTGGTGGCTGAAGTTCAGGTGAGTCTCAGGTGTGACCTGCCTGAAACAGACACACACACACACACACACACACGCGCGCGCGCGCTCTTAGCTAAATGAAAACAGTTTTGTGTCTTTGTTGATAAAGTTTAAAGATCTTGGATCTGTTTGTGAACAAATGCTTCAAGTACTAACAAACTAGTTTATGTGTTGATTAACAGTAAAATAAAGAGGTGAAGAAGAAGTCAGTCACATGTTCCATTCATCAGTCAAACATGAAGACATGAAGTTAGATTCATGTTCCACATGTTCCTCGTGTTCTTCATGTTCCTTGTGTTCTTCATGTTCCTCGTGTTCTCTCTCTGTCGTGCCTCTGCAGGAGTTCTATGGAGACTTCATCGCTGTGAATCCTCACCTGTTCTCTCTGAACCTGCACGGAGTTGCCAGGGTGAGAAAACGCAACCTGTCGTTCACAGCAGATTAACAAGACGTGTACTGAGTCCGGACCAGTTGAGTCCAGACCAGTTGAGTCCAGACCAGTCTGTGAGCGGACCGTCTGAATCAACTGAGCTTGTGTCAGTTGTCTTCCAGCACAGACGAGTAATTAAAGCTCTCCCCAAAATGATAAACACATTTTTCTCCTCTGATCATGTGATATAACAGATCCAGATAGTTCTAGTGCGAGTTCTGATCTTCTCAGCAGCGCTGACCCGGTGACTGAAGATGACTCACAGAGCTTGAGATCGTTTCATGTAGGAACTATTTTCTGTCAGACAGAAGGAATCGTTCATCTCCTGAGGAGGCGTTGGTGTTGGGCAGGATGTGAACAATAATGGCTGAGCAGTGACCTTTGACCTCCAGCTGATCGCTAGACGAACGCTTCCCTCTGCGCTGTGATACGGAAGGAAAATAGTTCCTTCATGAATCTGCTCATAAGAAGTTCTGTGGATGTCTCGAGTATCTGGGTCAGGACTTCTGGAACGAGACTTTGTTCAGGAGTTCTCCAAATGTATTCTTTGGGGCTCTGAGCATCACGAACCGTCTGGGTGGAGGTGTGACGGTGTGTGTGTGTTTCAGGGGCGGAGCTGGGAGTCCTCCATGTTGTCTCGCTGCACTCAGGGTCTGACCTCCGTCCTGCTGGCTCTGAAGAAGTGTCCGATGATCCGCTATCAGCTGTCCTCCGATATGTCCAAACGTCTCGGCGAAAGCGTCAAGGTTTCCATGGCAACAGACTCTCATCACACGTCACCCGAGTTCACGGCTGCGTTCACGTTCACCTCTAAAACGTTTCTTCTCTCCGCCAGCAAATCATCACCAAGGAGTACGAGCTGTTCGACTTCAGGAAGACCGAAGTTCCTCCTCTGCTGCTGATCCTCGACCGCAGTGATGACGCCATCACACCGCTGCTCAACCAGGTGACCAATCACAGCGCTCCACACAGTGACATCATCAGGTTTTCAGACTGTTAATGAGAAGATAAATGCAGTGGTCACATATGGCTACACTCAAGACTCCATGTTTATAGTTTTACCGCATGGGATTAACATATGTGTGAATATTTAATGAGATGTGTGTGTGTGTGTGTGTGTGTGTGTGGTCCCGTAGTGGACCTACCAGGCGATGGTCCACGAGCTGCTCGGTCTCAACAACAACAGGATCGACCTGTCCAGAGTGCCGGGGATCAGTAAAGACCTGAGGGAGGTGGTTCTCTCTGCGGAGAACGACGAGTTCTACGCCAACGTGAGTCTCAGCAGGACGCCGTGTTTCTGACAGACTGTTTCATGCTGATAGCTGACGGAGAGTCACAATCTCATCCTCAATTTAAGACCAATCAAAAGCTAATTTTTCACTCTACATCGCCTCCTTGTATCCGAAGATGACAAGGCTAGTTTAGAATTAGCCTGCGGCTAGCTTAGCATCAGCCTGCAGTGGGCGAACGCTGAACAGATTGGAGCCGTCAAAAAACATGTTTAATCAAAAGAAAAAGAAAAACGATTAATTTGACGTGTGTGTGTTTGTGTGTTTGTGTGTGTGTGTCAGAACTTGTACTTGAACTTTGGGGAAATCGGCACCAACATTAAAAACCTGATGGAAGATTTCCAGAAGAAAAGACCCAAAGGACAACAGAAGCTGGAGTCCATCTCTGATATGAAGGTCAGACAGACGGAGAGTTGCTGGTTGAAATCCACAGATGTTTCCTGTTCACCGCGTCCTGAATCTGTCTCACTCTCTCTGTGTCTGTCTGACGGTCGTCTGTCTCACTGCAGGCCTTCGTAGATAACTACCCTCAGTTTAAGAAGATGTCGGGCACCGTGTCCAAACATGTGACGGTGGTGGGCGAGTTGTCTCGGCTGGTGTCGGAGCGACAGCTGATGGAGGTGTCGGAGCTGGAGCAGGAGCTGGCCTGTCAGAACGACCACTCCAACGCCCAGCAGGTAAACACTGCTCTGCCCCAGCAGGTGAACACTGCTCTGCCCTAGCAGGTGAACACTGCTCTGCCCCAGCAGGTGAACACTGCTCTGCCCTAGCAGGTGAACACTGCTCTGCCCCAGCAGGTGAACACTGCTCTGCCCTAGCAGGTGAACACTGCTCTGCCCCAGCAGGTGAACACTGCTCTGCCCTAGCAGGTGAACACTGCTCTGCCCCAGCAGGTGAACACTGCTCTGCCCTAGCAGGTGAACACTGCTCTGCCCCAGCAGGTGAACACTGCTCTGCCCTAGCAGGTGAACACTGCTCTGCCCCAGCAGGTGAACACTGCTCTGCCCTAGCAGGTGAACACTGCTCTGCCCCAGCAGGTGAACACTGCTCTGCCCTAGCAGGTGAACACTGCTCTGCCCCAGCAGGTGAACACTGCTCTGCCCTAGCAGGTGAACACTGCTCTGCCCCAGCAGGTGAACACTGCTCTGCCCTAGCAGGTGAACACTGCTCTGCCCCAGCAGGTGAACACTGCTCTGCCCCAGCAGGTGAACACTGCTCTGCCCCAGCAGGTGAACACTGCTCTGCCCTAGCAGGTGAACAGCTGTAACTACAGGACAGAACACGTGACGTTGTAGCTGCGTCAGAGGGAATCTGACCGGATGATGAACAATTAACTGAACAGAAGTTTGTTCTGATGATTTAACGCTCAGCCTGAAACCTGGTCGAGGACCAGCAGGTACGTCTGCGTCTCACCATGTCTGTACTTCCTGTTTCAGAGCGTCCGCCGGCTGCTGCAGAATCCTCGTCTGTCAGAGCTCGACGCCGTCCGGCTCGTCATGCTGTACGCTCTGAGATATGAGCGCCACAGCAGCAGCATCCTCCCGGCTCTGATGGACGAGCTGAGCCGGAGGGGAGTGTCCGAACGCCACCGCAGGGTAATGATGTCGTCACACGCACTCAGCTCTGATTGGACCAAAGACACAGGTTCAGATCTGTGATGTGTGTGTATGTGTGTGTGTGTGTGTGTGTGTGTGTGTGTGTGTGTGTGATTGCAGATGGTGAAGTCAGTGGTGGAGTATGGAGGGAAGAGAGTCAGAGGAAGTGACCTCATCACGCCAACAGATGCTGTCGCCATCACCAAACAGTTCTTCAAAGGCCTCTCAGTAAGTACGCACACACACACACACGCACACGCACACACACACGCACACACACACACACACACCTGCAGGCTGTAAAGTCAGTTCTGATGTATTGTTTGTGTTCAGGGTGTGGAGAACGTGTACGCTCAGCACCAGCCGCTCCTCCACGACACTCTGGATCAGCTGATTAAAGGTCGACTGAAGGACAGTCAGTTCCCGTACCTGGGAGCCAGCAGCCTCAGAGACAGGTAACACAGTCCGCTTCAACCACAGCAGCACCAGACTCCATTAACAAATGTGGTGATTTTAAGAGTTGTTGAGTTAAAACAAACTTTACAACGTAGTGAAACTGAGTCTCTGACAGATTCTGACTCATTGTGTCCTTGTTGTAAATTCAGCATTAAATGTTTCAGCTGAAGTTGTTTGTGTCCTTGTAAAAAGTGTCAGTTTGTGGCAGCATGTCTGTACCAGCCTGTCTGCTTCTGTGTCTAAAATGTATATAAACGTGTTTATAAAAACATGGCGTCTATCTGTTTCAGGCCGCAGGACATCATCGTGTTTATGATCGGAGGAGCGACGTATGAAGAAGCTCTGACCGTCTACAACCTGAACCGCAGCACACCTGGAGTCCGGATCGTCCTTGGAGGAAGCAGCATCCACAACACCAAGAGGTCACACACACACGCACAGACACACTTACACACACACACACACGCACAGACACACACACACACACACACAGACACACACACGCACAGACACATACACACACACGCAGTAAACAGTTTGGTGTTTGTCTCTGAGTGACGTCCGGCTGTGTCTCCTTCTTTCAGTTTCCTGGAGGAAGTGATGTCAGCAACGGGTCACAGCGGCGACAGAGCACCAGGAGGAAGTGGTCGCCATGGAAACAGACGCTGAAGATCTCTCGGAGACAAAAAAACAACATTCCCTCTGTGTGTCTCTGAGGCGGCGGCCATGTTTGTTTGTGTGTTTGTTCCAGTGACTCTGTGGATGAAGTGTAATGTTCCTTTAATGTGTCTGAATGTTTAAGTCAAAATAAAACGATAAAGACCTGCTGCTTGTTTCAGACTGAATGTTAAATAGAAGGAATCTGCTGGTCACATGATGAACCTGAAGGTGACATTATGTTGTTATTACATGATGTTGTTATTACATTATGTTGTTATTACATTATATTGTTATCACATTATGTTGTTATTACATTATATTAACTGGAGTATATAAATCTTCATCATGTTTAATAATCTGCAGTCAAACGTGTTGCCTGTTTGTGTTTACTGAGATCTGAACAGACTGAACGAACACGTCATCAATGATCCTCAGAGTCTCTGTTCAGAACTCAGTCCAGCCCGGTCCAGTGAAGAACCTGACAGCACCAGCACACAGTCAGCACCAAGACGATCAGCTCAGAGTCACTACACAACTATAAACTTATAGTATATAGTAATAAACTATAAAGTATTTATGAATAAACTGATTACACACTGTGATCAATAAAGTGAATCAATATATTATTCATTAAATATAATGTGATACATTAAATGCTGACTTTACATCTCATCAATGATAATAACAAATTGGGTTACAAAGCTTCATTATATAGACCACGCCCACTCCGGTGACGTCAGTTCCGACACTTCAAGTCCCACTGCACCTGAACGCACCATCTTTTCCAGTGTTGATCACCGTGAGATCGATCGTCTTTGTTCGAGCTGTGTGTGTGTGTGTGTGTGTGTGTGTGTGTGTGTGTGTGTGTGTGTGTCACCAGGTGGCGCTGTCGGGCTCCATTCAGCGGAATGTAGGCTACCGTGCACGTGAGAGCGCGTGCGCGTGTGTGTTGAGAGAGAGAGAGAGCATCTGCCTCCACACACACACACACACACACACACACGGGGAGGATGCTGCCGCGGTTCAGACAACAGACGCGGAGCTGAAGAAGAAGAAGAACCGGGCGGACAGACGGACGCCGACACCAGGACCGAACCGACACTGAGCCACCGGAGCCAGGTCGAACCTCCCGCCGGACCGGGCCGAACCTCCACTCCGTCGGTGTGATTGTCCTGTGAGCCCGGAGCGGATCGGAGGAGAGGAAGGATGAAGAAGAGCCAGCCGGGCAGACGGGTAGGACCGAACCGAACCGTTTATGTGATGATGATTAGAACTGTCTGATCTTCATCTTCATGTGTGACACTGACTGAACTGAGATCAGTTCACATCAGATCACATTACTGAATCCATCTTCATGTTTCATTCACATCAGACCTGAGATCAGTTCTTCAGCCCGCGGAATGTTCCTTTAATGGAGGACCGAGCTGACGTCATCAACATGTTGTATATATACATTTAAACATTTAAACATTTAAACATAATGTAGAGGTGTGAAGGAGCAGCAGCTGAGAGGAGAGTTACACCTGTTCACCTGAGACAGTTATTAAGACAGTTATTATTATTATTGTTATTATTATTATTATTATTATTAATAATAATGTTGTTATTATTATTGTTAATAATAATAATAATAACGTTATTATTATTATTATTGTTATTGTTATTATTATTATTAGTATTAATAATAATAATAATAACGTTATTATTATTATTATTATACTTCTTAGACTTCTTTGGATTAGAAGAAACATAGATGTTTAGATTAATAATGAGATCAGAGCTCGTTATTATTTATTAAAACATTTATTAATGAGCTTCTGAGAGAACAAGAATACGTATTAATACATATTAATAAATTGACCTGATTGATGATTTTCATTCTCTTTGATTTAACCAATTAAGCATTTGTTCATTTAATTAAACACACTGAAAACATGTTTAATAATAAAGCTTGTATTTTAAATAACAAAGAACTGCTGCGAGTTTAAAAACAAACGGAAGCTTTAAAGTAAAGAAGCAACAGGAAGTAATCAAGTTTCTTAAACGTTGAGACACTTGGATTATGTTACTGACTCCGTTCTGTAAAAAGTAATCAGTAACTGTATCAGGATACTTGTGTAACGAGCCGGAGCGTCGTCAGAGAACTGAGAAGGTCCGAGTGCTGAGCCGAGCAGAACCTCACGGGTCAGCACAGTGACACTCAAATACATAATCAATACATTCATATATATAATCAATACATTCAAATATATAATCAATAAACGCATATATATAATCAATACATTCAAATATATAATCAATAAACTCATATATAATCAATACATTTAAATATATAATCAATACACTTTAAAAGCAACCAGCTGAATGTTTTTGCAGTAAATCCTTCTGTAAACTTCCTGCGTCACAGATTTAAACTCGCCAGCTGTTTTCTTCTTCGTTGGTGTTACGTAATGAAACTGGGTCAGTCTGACCTGCCTCCTCCTCATCTTCATCCTCCTCATCTTCTTCTTCTTCTTCTTCTTCTCCATGTGTCGTCCCTTTGTCTGATCTTTTATCTGTTTTGGTTCTGGTTCTGGTGCTGTCCTGGCCCGGTGGTCTCTCTCTGACCCCTCTCTGTGTTCTGTGGGTGTTTCAGGGCGTTCAGGACTCGGGTCAGCAGGCCGCCCAGCAGCCGGAGAAGGCGGGCTGGATCAGGAAGTTCTGTGGCCGAGGAATCTTCAGAGAGCTGTGGCGGAACCGCTACGTGGTTCTGAGAGGAGACCGGCTCTACATCTCCGACAAGGAGGTCAGAACCTTCAGATTATATAATACACATTAACAAGTCACTCACGTTGTCTTCGGGCCGAGGAGGTTCTGTTGGACAAACGCTGAGATGGAGAACAGACTGACTGAGCTGATGTCAGTGCGTTGGACAGCACAGAGAGGATTGTGGGTAAATTTGTGGCAGGTCCTTTGGCTCAGAGTGTCAGCAGCTGTCTGGTGTCAGAACGAGAAGGTTCTGTTCAGATCTGTGTGTGCTGTACACACCTGTACACACCTGTACACACCTGATGAGACAGAACCAGGTGTCAGCTCTGGACCGTAAGACATGTTCAGCTCTGATGATGTTGAGTCGGTTCTGAACATCGCCGAGTCAGACAGAGAGGTCAGTATGTCGTGTCAACTGACCTGTGATGTCATGTGACCTGTGATGTCAGTGGCCTGTGATGTCATGTGACCTGTGATGTCATGTGACCTGTGATGTCACAGTGATGTCTGTAAAGACTAAATGTCGAGCGGCCGAGAGACATTAAGAGTTAACAGGAGAGAGAGATGTGACCTCACACACACACACAGAGGTCCCTGAACGCCTCACAGCTCAGGTGTGCAGCAGGTGTGCTGAGTGTTCAGGCTGACTGGGTCTTATATAACAGGCTGTTATGAAACGGACCACTCTGAATGTTCTGCTGAGTCAGAACACTTTAGTTCTGCCTGTAACCTCTCAGAGTTCTGCAGGAACACGATGTCCAGCCTCTGTTCTGGATCAGAACATCCTGACGTCACAGTTCATCCTCGGACCTTCTGAATGAGTCAGAACTTCATCATGTGTGTGGTATCGTTGTTCTGGTATGAATGACCTCAGAACCATCAGAACTCTGTGGTGACAGAACGTGTTTTAACTGAAACATTTTCAAACTGTTTGTTGTGGATCAGGGAAGTTCTTCTGGAGCGTCACAGTTCAGATGATCAGTTCTTGGTTCTGATTCCTTCCTGTGATTCACAGGAAGGAATCAGAACTCCGTGTTTCTGAGAGCTGATGGAGGATCAGTGATATCGTGACGCTGCGTTTGTGAGTCAGTCTGGACTCTTTTGTGTGTCTGTTGATCTGACGTCACTCGGTGAGTCTCTGCTGTCAGGACGGTTATATAAACGTGAGTCACATGAACATAAAGAGGAGAAGAACACAGGAACAGTCTGAGATCGTTCCTCCGTCTCTCTCCATCTCTCTCCATCTCTCTCCATCTCTCTCCGTCTCTGTCCGTCTCTCTCCGTCTCTCTCCATCTCTCTCCGTCTCTCTCCATCTCTCTCCATCTCTCTCCATCTCTCTCCGTCTCTCTCCATCTCTCTCCGTCTCTGTCCATCTCTCTCCGTCTCTCTCCATCTCTCTCCGTCTCTCTCCATCTCTCTCCATCTCTCTCCGTCTCTCTCCGTCTCTCTCCGTCTCTGTCTCTCTCCGTCTCTGTCCATCGTTCCTCCGTCTCTCTCCATCTCTCTCCGTCTCTCTCCGTCTCTCTCCGTCTCTGTCCATCGTTCCTCCGTCTCTCTCCGTCTCTCTCCATCTCTCTCCGTCTCTCTCCATCTCTCTCCGTCTCTCCGTCTCTCTCCGTCTCTGTCCGTCTCTGTCCGTCTCTGTCCGTCTCTCCGTCTCTCTCCGTCTCTTCCTCGTCTCTCCGTCTCTCTCCGTCTCTCTCCGTCTCTCTCGTCTCTCTCCGTCTCTCCGTCTCTCCTTCTCTCTCCGTCTCTCTCCGTCTCTGTCCATCTCTGTCCGTCTCTCTCCGTCTCTCTCCGTCTCTGTCCATCTCTGTCCATCTCTGTCCGTCTCTCTCCGTCTCTCCGTCTCGTCCGTCTCTCTCCGTCTCTCCATCTCTCTCCATCTCTCTCCGTCTCTGACCGTCTCTCTCCGTCTCTGTCCATCGTTCCTCCGTCTCTCTCCGTCTCTCTCCGTCTCTCCGTCTCTCTCCGTCTCTCCATCTCTCTCCATCTCTCTCCGTCTCTGTCCGTCTCTCTCCGTCTCTCCGTCTCTGTCCATCGTTCCTCCGTCTCTGTCCGTCTCTGTCCGTCTCTCCTTCTCTCTCCGTCTCTCTCCGTCTCTCCTTCTCTCTCCGTCTCTCTCCGTCTCTCCTTCTCTCTCCGTCTCTCCGTCTCTGTCCGTCTCTCTCCGTCTCTCCGTCTCTCTCCATCTCTCTCCGTCTCTCTCCGTCTCTCTCCGTCTCTCCGTCTCTCTCCGTCTCTCTGTCTCTCCTT
>JARJLU010019229.1:0-38991 GCA_030272975.1 Sparidentex hasta | reverse complement strand
TTGTGATCACAAAAATAAGGGATTCAACAGATGAATGGTATTGTTGTTATGATGGTTGTGGTAAGTATTCATGTAAAAGGTCACATTTGTTAATGGGCAGCATGAATTCTGGACATAAACTACTAAAAATATTACACAGTGCACCTTTAATAAACAATAGGATTGCTTCAAAAGCGCTAGTTAACCGTTAACGTTTCACCTTGCAGCAATGGCAAAGGTAAAAAAAATGATAATGCAAATTTAAGGCTACTAAAATAAAAGGCTACTCAGTTTCTCTAATTTACATATAATTTACTGAAAACCATTCCTTTTTTAGATAAACAGTGTTAATGCAGCTTTTCTCACGGTATAAGACATTATTACGTTATGAGGTTTTATTACATTATGAGTTGCTATATAGTGGAGCTCATAACGTAATAGGTTATTACATTATTACATTATGCGCAAAGACGTTATTACGTTATGCGCTCATGATTTTATTACATTAAGAGTCGATTATTACGTTATGAACATTTATTACATTTCAGTTATTACGTTAAGAGCCGTTATTACGTTAAGAGCCGGTATTACGTTATGAGTTGCTACACACATCTTAAAATGTGACAAACCAAGAAATGACTACTGTGTCTGCTACTGTGAATGTCAGTAGGAACAGCAATGTTTACAACAGCAAAGTCACAGTAAAGTCAATTTCTTGAAGAAGCTGAAGATTTGTGACAAGATAAACAGGCAGACAGCTGTCATTCTTAATGCTCATTAACAAGCAGTTAGCTTAACAAGCACAAATGAGCGCTCTTCTGAAATATGACTCATATTTAAGCACTTTGACTGAGTAGAAGGCCCCTCTCTCTGTCTCTCTCCCTCTCTCGTCTGTCTCTTTCTCTCTGTGGATAAAACTCTTGCTTCATGGCCCAGCGTGATATCCACTTTGAGAATGCTGGGGGCAGAGCCAGTCTCGGCTTTTGAGCACACAAAGCCTCTGTTTCATTGGAAACTGCTTGTATGGCTTCTGAAGCAGCCAGTTCCTGTAAAGTCTTCATCACTGATAATGGTCTTAATAAAGTTTTCTTCTTCATTGCTTTGAGTGGTGGTTCTTAATCTCTGTCTTATAAAGTAATTTAACTCCTTGACTAAAATAAATGGAGGATGAGATGCTGCCCTGATAGATCTTGTCACTTACTACAAGGTGAATTAACTTCGATTCACTTCCTCTGAATCAGGCTGTGATACTTTAACGATATATTAAAAACAAAAATTAAAAAGGAAAGAACTTTGTACTGTAAAAACTTTGATAAAATTGAAGCACTTAATACACTGATTCAATACCACAAAATAACATTGGTTATAAAAATTAAATCAACACGTTGTTGGTCTTAGAGCTTGTCGCAAAAATAAAAATACAGAGATTTCACTTTATAAAGGAGAGTGATTTAAAAAGAAGAGGGTTAAAGGAAGATAAGAGTGCAGAAGAGTGAAGGAGAAAAGAATGAGAGAGCATGTCTCTCTGTTTTTATTACCCTGCTGGCAGGTGGACCCAGAGGGGTGGGCTAACAGTGTCAATTCTTTGGTGATATGAGTTTAAATTAACACGACTTAATTAAACTAAACCATCACTTCTAATGTTTCGAGATTGTGTTTCACCTTTCCCAGAATTTCACCGTGGCTTATTAAGTAGACTTTGTCTACATGAAAGAATATGACATGAAAAAAATCACTTATCAAACAAAAAGAGGTCAAACTTGGTCACATACAAAACACTCTTGAATATACAGTAGAACTGAGGACTTAACCCATTCATATTCCATCTACTCATAGCTTAATACTGGTTAACCAAACAAGTCAGAGACATTTTACTACTACTTAAAAGGTTTTAAACAAAAAAATCTTCTAAAAGTCTGTTCCAAACCAAAACCATTAAGCAATAAAACTTTTTCCTAGCTTAACAGTAACATAGAAAACATCAGTTTTATGAATATCTCCTACCATTCCTTAATATATCAAAATTAAGAAGACAAGATTCTAGTTTATTAGTTATTTTTAAAAGTTGTCTAAACTCTGGATGAGTACAGAGACCACTGTTCAATTGGAATGTCACAGACATGAAACAACACTGTCGTAAATCCTTGGGAGACAGGAGAATTAGATAAACAAGGAGGAGGCAAAGAGTACTTTTACTCTTAGAGGGAGTATCTGTTGCTTTGCTAAAGGAAAGAGACATTAAAAATCAGCCGTCATTACCTAATTTACAATTGCGAGATGACATTCTATCATAACCATCTTTGTCACAAACAGTTCTTTGTTCCTTATGATGTGTAGAGAGTAGATTCCATCGTGCAAGACATACTGTTACATGTAACTTAATTAAGTTGACAGGTAGGGGGTTTAAAGGGGAAAACTATGGAAAGGGAAGGTGGACCCAAATGCAGTTACACACGGGAGGCAATGATAAAGGGGAACAGCCGTATGCAAAAAAAACAAGGCAGACAAAACGGGGAAAAGAAGCAAAGTAACAACCAAAACAGCAAGGCAAAGTGGCAACTTAAAGGCAAGACAAAGTACAAAGAAAAAAATCAAAGTTCAAATCAAACATCAGAAACCAGAAATCAAAATCCAATGAACACATACCATTTAGGAAGAGCATGAGAGAGAATAGGGGTCTACTTCTTGTCAAACTGATTTTGACAGGCGTGACTAATGATCATCCAATGAGGTGTTGCCACGTCATAAGAGGCGTTTTTTCCCACGCTTGTGCCGCCTCCTACCTCCCTCCTTAAGCGCTGATAGGTGGTATTTTTCCCGGGCTTCCCAGGCTTGTGCCTCTGCTAAAGGTTCTTTAAGGTTGACCTCTCAAACCGTAAATTAGCTAGTCTTCAGGTTGTAACACAGCTACATATGTTGCAAAACGTCTAATGTCTGCCCTAAGCAGGCACACGCACATTAGCGTGGCATAGTCCGATCAGTCATAAATACGTCTTTAACAGGTGTGGGGAGGATGACGAAAAAAGATAGAGACTTGATCGTCCACGAAGACAGAAAAATCCCTTGGGGAATTCCGGCATCTAATGTGAGGGGTGCTGGCATCCTGATGTCTGTCACAAACAGATCGCTATGCAGCTAAACACACGTACCAGATAGTTCATTAAATCACAAAACCAGAAATATGGTTTGAACAGATGTGGAGAGGATGAAGAAATTATATTTCTGCTTAGATGCTTATGGGTCAGCCTGAGTTTATCGGTCTACAGACAATTAGATAGACAGAACCTGAACATCATAAGAAGCGTTTTTTCCCACACTTGTCCTGCCTCCCTCTAGCTAATTTAGGGTTTGTTTTTTTCTATCCAATGAGGTATTGTCACGTCACGATAGGCGTTCCATCGGCGGTATTTTTCTATCCCCTACGCTTGTGCTGCCTCCCTCTAGTTTGAGAGTTTGAGAAGCGGTTAAAACACGAGGTCTTTCTCTGCGGTTTTGTACCGAACATGGCTCTGTTGGAAACGATTCACATGAAGAACGCAGTTTCTAAACCGTTGGATGGAGAAGAGGCCTCCTTCCCTTCTGCTTCAGCGAGCTGTCCTGAAGACACGAGTGGTCGTCATCGCTGCTCAGTCAGACACCTTTAACAGTCTACGAAGAAGAGATATATCTATATATCTATATATATATATATATATATATATAAGAAAAAAACCTCATCTTAAAACAGCCGCCAGTAACATCGCCGCCGATGCAGTCAATCGAGTAGTGGGAGAACTGAAGAAAAAAAGAGAAGAGCTGTACGATGTATCTGTGTCGTACCCAGATACCACCTCCAGCGAGCCTGCGTGAAGAATGGGCTCTACGTGAGTGGGGGGCTGGATCCTGGGGTTATGAATTCAAGTACGAGGTGGGTGAGCTGTGGTTGTATCACCTGGGTGATCGAGAAAGTCTGAATCATTCAAGCACCACGACGGTGTTGAACACCGAGGATTGGGCTGCGATGAAGCTGATGATGAAGATGTCAATGTCTTGGAATAAGAATAATTGGAATAGGAGACGATGTGGTGAAAATCAGACAGCTGCGAATGGTCACACAGTATTATACACATGGTTAAGCTTGTTTTTTTAAATAAACTTATAGTTGAAGAAAACAAAAAAAACAAAAAAAAAGTTTACTGAGTATTTCAGATTTTGTAACTTTTTTTTTATCATGTATCCAGTTTGTTACTTTGTTTTTAAAGCATGTATCCTGTTTTTTGAGTTTGCAACTTTTTTTTAATCATGTATCCTGTTTGTGACTTTTTTTTAATCATGCATCCTGTTTTTGAGTTTGTATCTTGTTGACATATTTAAAACAAGTATAGGAAAAAAAAAGTATTTGTTCTTTTTTTTTGAATGGTTTAAAAAGCTAGCTCACACAGATCAACAGCGCAGACGGTGTTTGAAGTTTTTAAGACAGGATGGCCGAGAAAGGGGTGATAAAAAAAAGTGTGTTACAACCTGCTTCACCCCGCTAGTTTTGGAGGAGTACAGCGACAACGTAAGGGTGTAGAAGACGAAACAGGTAAAAAAGTCAGCGTTCAGGATGTTGAAGATTTCTTAGCGGAGCAGGACGCGTACAATCTCCTCACGTCCTGAAATAAAGATGAAATTTAAGAAAGATCTGGTGAGAATTTCCAAGTTGAGAGGAGTGTTTGATAAAAAAAATATAAACAAAGTTTTACGGACGAAGTGTTTACAGTGACGCGTAGCATTCCGCGCGCACCTCCTGTCTACAAAATACAAGATTACGACGGGGAGCCTATCGAGGGTTCGTTTTATGAAGCCGAGCTGCAAAAAGTAAAAATGACCTGCGAAAGAATGTTTCATGTGGAGAAAATCTTAAAACAGCGCGTCGTCAAAGGGGAAAAACAGGTTTTGGTCAAATGGAAAAACTGGCCGGAGAAGTTTAACAGCTAGGTTAAAGTCTCGGAGGGAGTGGGTATATAAAAAAACCTTGTTTAAAGCTCACCGGATCAATCGGACGAGGAATCATGGCACATACAGAGTCCGAGAGGTTTTATGTGACCCTGCCTTCCAACGCTAGTAAGGAATTATTTAAAGCGAATACCAGTAGTTGTTACACCGTGGATTTAGCTAAGCCCATTGAACTGACCGGAGAATGGATGGTGGGTCTGTGCGAATTTATTTATCCTCGCACCTGGTATAATTTGCACGGGGATGCCTCCTACGTGGAACTGAACAGGACGACTGAGGAACCTCAGCCCACGATCATTTTAAAATTTGGTCGAGGAGGGTATTACAGTCGCCCTAAAGAGCTCCTGGATCAATTGATCCCGGCAGTGAAAAAGTACGACCCCTCCTTCAACGCTTCATTCAACAACACAACCAAATGCCTCAACGTCAAAGGCGACGGTCAATATAAAATCAAGACCTTTCCCCCTCTGGCTTATATGTTAGGAATAAAAGTCAACGAATGGTGGACTCTGTCGAAGCGCTCTACCCCCTGTACCTGCGATTTAAACGCGGGGATATATAACCTGTTTCTATACATGGATATCGTTCAGTATCAACCGGTCGGCGATAGCCACTCACCTCTGCTGAGTGTAGTGAATGTGACAGGCCACTACGGAGACGTGGTGAGTCTCAGGTATAATACGGTACATCACCTACCCGTATCGAAAAATTACATCAAAACCATCCACATTGAAATTAAAACAGACCGAGACAGGTTTGTGGACTTTGTTTACGGGAAAACCATAGTCAAGCTGCATTTCAGACCCGTTCAGCTTCCTCTACTGCTTCAGTAAGGATGGCTACGCTACGTCTCGGCCAAGATCCTCTTTGTTTTGTCAGCTGTTATGAAAATCAAGCGGGAGGCGCTCTACTGGGGTTTTATGGAACGCCGATGATGTACGGTAGAGGGATAGGATCTATCGTCTCCAAATTGTTCCGTTTCGCAGCTCCTCCGTTGAAGACGGGTTTTGCCGCGGCAAAACCTCATCTTAAAACAGCCGCCAGTAACATCGCCGCCGATGCAGTCAATTGAGTAGTGGGAGAACTGACGTTTTTTCTCCGGGTCTAACCAGATGCCCTGATGTTTCTCGTACTCCTGCCCTGTCGTCTGCCGCGTCAGGAGGGTAGCCTGAAGCTTCCTGCTTACCTTTCAGGAAGGTGGGTGTGTATGTAGCCGGCAAAGATACAGCTGCTATGCTGCTCAAAGTGCCATACCTCTGTGATTTTACCCAGCTTGTACCCTAGCTCTAAGGCTTTGTTTTACTCGACGGTCACCCAGACGCCCGTCAGAGCTCTGGCCTCCTCGTCGTGAGCGCAGGATCCGTTCTGATGATTGCTTTCAGCACATGTGCCACATAGAATAAACACTAATTTACCTCGAGACGTTTTATAAGGTAAAACAGGAAAAAAGAGCCCGCGAGGCGGATACACCATGGCTCGGATCAGTCCAAAATAATCGCGGGGATCGTTAAAATCCTCACGGATGAAGAACAGTTGGCGTTGACATACGGGTACAGGGAAGTGACGTCTACATAATGCACGCTTTCTCCAGGCGGCGTACTGTACCGTAACCTCAAGGCCGAAGACCGTCCTCCATACAGGGCCGAACAAGGGCACAGCGGTTCGGGAGAAAAATAGCTCTCCAGGAACTTTTTTACCCGCTCGTTTGATGTTTTCATCTCGTTCCATTCATGCTCCCTCATCACTACTGTTGATGACGCGGTGAACGTTTCTCAGCTCCTGCAGTCTAGACTCACTAGCCGCACGCAGATCCCCGTAACGAGTGTTGGTCAGAGGACAGATTTCATCAGACCGATAGCACGACGGGCACCCGTGAAAAAAACCACCCTGGAACTCCCAGACCCATTTCTCACCCTCTCTCTCAGCATAACCGTCTACAAAGTACGGGCCTATTTTCGTTTCCCGTCCTGTTTTTAAAGCGTGTTGAATACAGATTTTTTCAGAATACGCTACCCACTCCAACCATTGGATGGATGCGTTTGAGTATGTTTTGGAGTGACGTCTGGCCACAGAGTGTTGTCGGTCAGGAAATTGGTGAGAAACACTTTCATGCACGCCGAGGCTATGGTTACGCAGCTGAAGGGGTCCACGCGTGTTTCATCAATAAACTGATCTCTGAATATCAAGCAACCCTCCCTCAGAATATTAACGTCATTTTGACAGTAGTACAGAGCCTCTTTTTCAAAGTTAAAAACACCTTGAGAGACCTCTCTGTACCAAGCGTCAAACTCTTCCTGCTCAGCAGAGAGCAGAGGACATGCGCTCTACCCCGTAATCGGAGGGAGGGGGTAGGGACCTACGTACTTTAATCTTTTCTCTGAGCTGAATTTGTGAGGAAAATGACCCTTGGATTTATCCTCAAAACCTAATGCCTTAGGCATAGCGCTGAGATGCATGGTGAGGAAAGACAGGGAGTCGATAAATCTTAACCGGAAATCGGACTCCGAAGCTGATAACTTTACTATGTTGCATGATGATAGAGGGCGTCATACCCTCTCCCACCAGGTAACTGAGAATCAAGTAACTGTCAAATCCCTTGGCATTGTGTGCAATGAACGTAGCCTCTCTGTGTCTTTTCTTTCTGAATTTTTGGACAAACTTTTGAACGCAGTCCAGACCATATGCGTGCCACTCCTCGCCGGCGAGCGATTTTTTGCACACCAGGTAAGGTACGTGCACACCCTCCCGGTTCACGAATGTTTCAAAATCGTAAAAGAATATACCGTTGACGTGGTCTATTTCAGGTTCCAGACGCCTGATGGAACACAGGTGCTGGTCGCTGTTTATGTTGCTGTGAGGAGGACGCTCTGCTCCGCAGATTCTACATCTATTAGCTGGGTTATTTATGTTCCTCGCGACGTGAGACGAGACGTTTACAATTGGGGCATTTGTACATCTGTTGGCAGATACTGAGATGGGAATGAGAGAAAGGTCTGAGCTGTTTGTGTTTCGAGTAACACACGCGTGTACGGCAACTCCTGTTGCAGTCTGTGCAGAATACAGCGTCGGAATAATGCGTAACGCAGTCAGGCTCCAGGCAGAGATTGCAGTGATTAGGACAGGCGTGTTTCTCTCCGGACTTGTAACCCATGCGGCAGTGAGGGCAGACGTGTCTGACTCCTAAAAGAGCTTTCAGATTTTTTACACCGTAGTAGTGGTTTTGAAACAATAAAAGATACAACAGGTGAGACGCATTGGGAAACTCTGTTTCAAGCTGTGAAAGAGTCCGGTTCTCCGACTGTCGGTAATACACCACAATTTTGCGATTCAGTATCTGTTCAAATTTGCCTATGTCGCTCAGGGTTACTTCCGTTTGATCGCTCAGACCCGCCAAACGCTGCAACTCTTTACCGCGCTCCAGGGCTTGGTTATCGGTGAAATGAGGATGGGTGAGATGAGCCAAGTTGACGGTGAAGCAGAGATTGATGTCTTTGTTTTCTACCACGTACAGGTGCGGTCATTTCAGGTCGATGATTTCATTATCTAACAGTTTGTACTGCTTTCGTCTACCACCGCCACGAGGGTTTCGGATAACTTGAATTACAAATTCTAAAGGGGAGCCTTTGTTGATCTGTGCGTTAGATTGTATTAACCTCGCTAACACCCCCTCAAAAGCCGTCACGATGTTATCCTCCTGCTCGTCATATCTAACGATGATGTGATCTCGCGCATTTTCAGCTATTATCTCAATCTGTACAACTCAATCTGTTACGTCTAACCTCGGGTCTGACTCTCGCCGCTAAATCCGCAAAGTTGCGCATAACGTCTAAATAAAATTTAGCAAGATCAGGTACTTCTCCGAGGAGAGGAATGTTAAAGACACGTCTTATTTCCAGATTGTTAAAATGCCCACGTTGCAACACAGTTTCATTCTGATTTTGAGAAGCTGGCTCGTTCTGATTTTGAGAGGCTGGCTCTTTCTGACAGGGAGAAGCTGGTTCTACCAGAGACCTGCCGTGCTGCTGTTGTTGTTGCTGCTGCTGCTGCTGAGAAAACACTCGTTCTGTACAGTATGATGGTTTTGATGAACGTGGTGGAGACTGTTTTCTATAATTTGAAGTAAGTCAGGGTTCAGGTTAGGGTCAGTGGGTTGTTGTACACAGTCGGAGTCTCTATTTAATTAATCTATAGCTTAAAGCAGTTCTATAGGTATTATACCATACCGGTCAGAGTCTCTATTTAATTCTTCTATATCTTCGAGCAGTGCATCGGGAATACAGTGTGGATCAGACATATTTTATCCCCCTAAAGTTTATGAGTTTATGATTTCAGCTATCTTAACATAGGTCCAGTTCGCTGCAATCTGTGTATCAAGGATTTTTTGAAGGATGAACTGATTGTGAACGCAGTTAGCTGCTCTGGCCAGCCTCCTTCTTGATCGTTTGTTCACCAGCCGTCTCTGTGATGCCTTTGCTGTAAAAACAAACAAACAAAAAAAAAACGCATACATTTAGTAAATATATATATATTTTTTACATATTTATACTTATTTAAAAGACGACTCAAAAAATAAATTTAAAAAATCACCTCCGGCTCTGCTGACACGACGCCTGTGTTGAGGAGACAATTCTGACCGAGGTTCAGACTCTCCAACTCCCTCTATTATACGGCGAAAGAGAGAAAAAAACAGAGATTATTTAAAAACATCAGAAACAATAATGTTTTTTTTTTTTTTTTTTGTTTACAAAAAATACCACTCCAAACCAAAGGGGGCACCGTATTTGATAGTGATTGGTTGAACGGATATACTATGTCATATCCTGTGATTTGAACATGGTGGCAGGAGAAGGAGGTTCCGCATACTGATTCAAAAAACAAACAAACAGAAAAAGTTTAATTTATTTTCATCTCCATTGTTTTATTTACCTTCGCGTTCCTCCGTCAGCGGTTCAGGATCTCGGGATGCCAGAACATCTGCAGTTTGACTATTTTCCTCGTCCGAAGCTTGTGGATTTAACGCGGTATTTTCCTCCTCCTCGGATGGGGCTTGTGGATATCCCTCTCCGGACGTCGGATCGGCCACGGTTTGGATATTTTCCAAAGTGGTATTTTCCTCGGACGGAGCCTCAGGATTTCTCCCCCTTTTTCACAATGTTTTCCCATCTTTAGTGGCTATCAGTAAGATGTCTCCTTCTTCTTCTTCTTGATGTTTTTCACGGATCACGTTATCCTTTCTGGTGACCCATTTTGTGGAGGATGTAACTCTCTCGTCTTCAGCGTCGGATATATCACTGAAATCCGTGGCCGTGGTATGCATAATTCAGGTTCTGTCTATCTAATTATCTGTAGACCGATAAACTCAGGCTGTGTGCTGACCCATAAGCATCTAAGCAGCAATATCATTTCTTCGTCTTTTTATTTTCTTCATCCTCTCCCTCTCCACATCTGTTCAAACCGTATTTCTGGTTTTGTGATTTAATGAACTATCTTGTACGTGTGTTTAGTCGCATAGCGATCTGTTTGTGACAGACATCAGGACGCCAGCACAATCAGGGGAGATGTCAGGCCGGTGACAGAGGAGGAAGGGCAAGTAACCTTAAATGAGAGGAGAGATAATTTTCAACAGAAAATAGGAAATTCGCAAAACCCCAAGACAGGACATAACTCACCACAGTGTGACACTTCAAGGGACAGGCCAGATAATCACTCAGATGTATGACGATGTCAGAACCTTCAAACAAAAGCTGCAGTTGCTTAGCAGACATCTGTCAACAGGTGAGATGTCACTTATATATATTATATAATTTATTGGACATTAAACAATGTATTAGGCTTGCTATTGATCGCAACCATTTGATGCAAGCATACTTTATGTTGGTGGAAAATAGATTTTAAATCTAGGCATTAAATCCAATAACATGGCAGTATTTGTTTTTCATAATGCAGCCATGAACAAAAAAAGGTTGTTTTTTTCTCATTTGAGTGATGTGTGGCATCCCATTGCTTTGCTCCTTGTGTCTTTGTGTCTGTACATTCAGGAAATTTGGCACATTTTCCAGCCTCAGTGAAGTTGGGTTGATGGAGGAGGACAAAGCAAAATACCTCAACATTCTCATTCTCTTTGAGCTGTTTTCGCATCCCTTTTCTACAGATGCAGTCAGTGAGGAGCTTCAAATGGAACTTTTTGAACTTCAGTCTGATTCCAACATCCGTAGCAAGTTCAGAGAGCTTCCCTTACAGGACTTCTACAGATGTGTTCCTGCACACAGATGGCAAGATCCACAAACATGCACAGGTGATGTTGTCCCTCTTTGGAAGTACCTATGTCTGTGAGCAGGCTTTCAGCCTGATGAATCTCAATGAGTCCAAACTGAGAAATGCTTTATCTGACTCTCACCTACGTGACATTCTCACTCTGTCAGTTGGTCAGCTGGAGCCTGATATTGAAAAACCAGGGACAGGCTTCATGTCTCGCACTGACAGCCCCAAGTCAGGCACAGAGTGTGTAGGCCTAGGCCTCCAATGTGTCACCTTGGAGTACGTTCTGCTCTGTATGATAAATAATAATTTCAACGTACAGTAAGTACTGTACCCTGATTTTGAAATGCCTGCTTATTGCACTAAATGTCTTTAAGTAAGTACAGTACACTTATTTCTTCTGATTTCTTCCTTGTTGTGTTATTCAGTTGTCCCTTGGGTCCTCCAGGAAATATATTCTGCTTAAACTTTACAGACAAACTGTAAAGTTTGTCATGCCTTTTGTTTTCTCAAAATGTAAAAAGAAAGTGACCTTTGCCTGAATGTCAAAGGTACCCAACCCTAACAACCACTGGTCTTGGCAGCACATGCATTGTAAACACCGATGGGTAATGTGTATTACATTCATTTCTTGGCTTAAATGGAAGAATAATTAGCTTGTCAAACAGCTAAAGAGTACTAGAAAAGTTTAATAAAAACTGTAAAGCTGGCTCACAGTGAGTAGTAAACACTGACGAGAGAGATGTCAATAAAGACAGACACAGGAGTCATTAAAAGGGAGTGCACTTGCGTGATTTGCACCATCATTGTGTCCAAAAATGTGTTGTCATTTCTGTTGAAATCACCAAACTAAACTGCTGGCTGCAGACATCCAGTGTTCTCGAGCCTTTACATTGTTGAGCATGTATTGTTTGTTGCTCTTAAACCCATCAGTGTGTGGGATTATCTTAGAGATGCTTGTTTTGATAAAAACCTGACATATGGCTAGGACATCTTTTAGTCTGTGTGTTCCTCTTCCACAACAACTCGGGGCAAATTAGGCAGAATTATGACCTGCTCTACGAGGTAATTATAAGTAATGAGGGTGGGAAAATGGACATGACTCAAAATGATTTGCTTCTTCTAGAAAGCATATGTCCTCATGCTTTCCTACAGTGTCTCGTCTCTGTGATAAAAGGTGCAGTTTAGCCTCTAAGTGCATGAGGAAAAAATAAGTACAATGTGTCAGGCTGCTGTTTATTTACCAAACCTATCTTTTCCTCCCATTTTCCTTTTAAGAGATGCAGAGGCTGTCCTCTAACTCTGACCATCAGGAATTTAAAGAAATTATGGTTATGAGTCCTTAAAACAATCAGGTGTCCTTAGAAGCCATATTTTGAACTTTCAGTATGTTTGCACAAGAGGAGAAGCTTTGTAGTCTACCCTGTAGTGATTTGTACTGATTTCTGACTTTGTCTTAGTTGCACGTCTGTTATGAAACAGCAAAAATCTGTATCTGTTACATTGGACATGTATAATCAATCACATGTACTTTCATTCATTATGCAGTTGTAAATGTCAAAAAATCACAAAACCAAGATTTTTCAATACAAAAATGTTTTGACATCAAAGGACTTGAGTCTCATCCTCAGTGTAGACCAAGGCAGAGAATCTGTAAATTAGTTCAAGTTTGTATTCCATAATTATTGACATTATTCATTTAAATGAAATTTAAAGTACTGTCCTTGAGCTGTATTGTAAATGTGCTGGTTAAGGTTATTGATTTGCCAAGTTCTATGAAAATTAACTTGTGAATTGCAAATAAATAGTTTTGTGGCATGTCTGTACTCAGATGCTTCACTGTCAATATTAATGTACATAATTGCCAGAGACAATAAAACATAGACCGAATGGTTAAAAAAGAAATTTGTATTTTGTGTGATTTAATATTTGGTAAACAAACTTTGGTACGGTATATATTTTAGCTGATCCATGTTTGTTTCAGTATTTACACACAATAAGTTAGACATCCATATAAAGGTATAGAAAATGTTTTGTACTTTGATGATGTACTTAAATGAATTAATAATTAAACATTTAAATACAGTCATAGACTGGAGATTCTTTTAAATTAGATTAGATGTTTATAATAGCAAGCTTTCTTTGGAGAGAAAGTTGATTTTTGAGTCTCATTTCCAGCTCGAAAAAATACTGATGCTATGGGTTTCCCCAACGTATCCTATAATCATCGCATCAGTATTTGATGAGTTGGGAAACCCAAAGTGTCAGAATGTTATTTCAGCAAAGTTGCCACAAAGGTTGGCTTTTATGGTACAAGAGATGAGTGAGTTCACTTGTGCAGAAGTGCAGCAGTGTTGTTGAGACAGAATGTCCAACCTTGAAAACATCTCACACAGGTTTAGGTGTTAACTCCCTAATGAGTCCTAATCAATGCAATTTCATTATAAGTCCTGGAATAAATGTGCATGTTGTATGATTTTAGATTCCGAATTTACCCCTGTTCAGGAGGTCCATAAACCTACAAGGTGTTTAACTGTTGTCAAGAATACACACCTAGCTTCTCACTGCAACTAGCATTGAATAGCCCCTGAGTCATATACAGTTGCCAGCCATGGCCATTAATGGCAGCTCTACTCTGGCAGAGCTGCGAGATCTGGCACTTGGTGTGATGCTAGGATAGGTTTTAGGGACTAGGAATAAGCCCAGCGTGTCTGTTAATTTAGCTGTCTATATTAACCTTTAAAAAGTGTTAAGCTATTTGGCACATATTTAGCCTGCATTACCTCCATCAAAGAAACATAAAAAGTGTCCATAACTTCTACTTTAATAACAGTTGGAGGTTTACAAAGTTTTAGCAACGGCAAAGCATTCAGCTCATACGAAGATGGATCTAAGAAGAGCTGAGGCTGGTTGAAATCCTTAGATGTAGCAGTGAATGAGATGAATAGGCTCTCTGGCTGGTATGCCTTTCCCTTCATGCTGAAAGTCCAAGTCTATTTCTATTTAACTCACTGCCCTGCCCAAGATCCCCAAGTTCCCTCACAGTCCCATCCACATGCCAGCAGAGCCAGCAAAAGAGACTCTAAAATCCAAATTCTAATCTTCAGTAGGTTGCAAACCAGTTAGTTTTAATTGTGCTCTATTCCTCTTGGAGCCAACTGTGAATCTATTGAAGATGTGTTCTCTATCACTGTGTTTTTTATACTCTCTCAACTGGCCATCTACTGGTTCAGAGGGTGACTTTTCTGAATTCCTGCCATGCAGCCTCTTGTTGTAGCACGATGACAATGGTCAACTGTTGTTCCTGTTTTTTTGCAAACTCATTGTGTCATCACAACTTTTGCAACACCCAGCTTCTACATGACTTTTGTCTGATTCATTTCTTGATTTGATTTTTTAACTTTCTCATTTTATAACTTCCTTTTAACTTCATTACTCATAATGACACTAATCATTACACATCTGATAATTAATACAACACACTAATAGCAGAGCTCTCATATCTCTTAATCACTGTTAGGAAAAGGTATAATGTCCTTTTACTTGCTGATGTATGTGTGGTATCTGTGTAGGGATCTCTTTTGACAATGTCTAAATTCAGTCATTGACCACATGGATATTAATGAGTAAGCGTAGTCATATTCTGTCTTTTTTTTAATCTGTTTTACTTCCTAATATTTTGTATCACTCCAGCAGTTGGTGTGATCAAATTACAAAAGCAAGACAGAGAGCCCTCTACTGGTATTTCCAATGTACAGCACCAGTGGCTATAAGCAGAAACCAAAACATAATAATTGACGTACGTGGTGGCAGTGGCCAGGTCTTTTTGATTGATTCTGTTTCACAAGATTGGGCGTTTGAGCCCTGCTATGTCTGATGCAGAAGCTGAAGTGCACAAACAGCAAGAAAAATAAAAAAATAAAAAATAGGCACAGTTCAACTTCTTCATGCTTTCAGGTGCAGAAACCATTACACTATGAAAACGTCCCGCTCTTTTAGCAATGGTGTGCTTGTATCACATTTTCTTGTACTAACTGTACTTTTTAAAATATCAAGCTTTTTTCATCAATGGCAGGCTCATGATCACAACGTTGGCAGATTGAATCCTACCTGCAGCCACTACTACAGCCTTTAGATAAGATGCTCCTTTATTGATCCCCCTTGTGAGAGATTTACAGGTAACACAGCAGTACAGAGGGAAAGTTGCAAATAATAAAAATATCTGAATAAAGATATAATACAAACTATTAAAATGAAAAATAAACACTCTATATACAGTTAATGTCCTTGTGTTGAAATGTGTGCAATACATAATACATGTGAAATAAATGTGCAGGGTTCCTTAGATAATAAATAACAACAGAGCATTCAGTCTTTAAGGACAACCATACACTTCAATGTCACTTAATCAGTGGAGAAAGGAGGTGTTGGGAGCTATGGTGATGGTGCTGTGTAGTTTTATCACTGATGGTATGAAAGAGCTCCCTGGAAGTGCCTTGAGGCACATGGTTGGATGAGTCTGTGGCTGAACGCACTCCTGAGTTGCCTCAGCTCAGTGTAGAGAGGGTGAGAGGGATTGTTCATTATATCTTGCAGCTTTCCTGTCATCCTCCTCTCTGTCATCACCTTCACCCTGTCCAGTTTCATCCCAACCACAGACCTGGCTCTCCTAACCATTATGTTCAGCTCGATGGCACCGCCGCTCTCAATGCCGTCTCCCCAGCACACTGCTGCAAAGAATATGACATTGGATACCACAGACTGGTAGTACTACATTTGTAGCAGCCTAGTGCACACGTTGAAACATTGAACATCCTCAGAAAGAACAGCATGCTCTGTCCCTTCCTGTAGAGGGCCTCAGTGTTGACCAGTCCAGTTTATTGTTCAGATGCACCCTGAGGAACCTGAAGGTGTCCACCATCTCTGCCACCTCTCTGTTCGTAGAAACAGGTGCTGGGGAGGGGCTCCTCCTGCGCTGGAAGTCCACCACCTCCTCCTTGGTTTTCCTGATGTTGAGCTGGAGGTGGATCCTAACACACCAGCCTACAAAGTTCTTGATTAGTTCCCTGTATGCCTCCTCCTTATTGTCTGTTACACATCCAATCATGGAGGAGTGGTCGGAGAACTTCTGCAGGTGGCATGTCCAGGAGTTGTAGTAGAAGTCAGAGGTGTAGAGAGTGTAAAAAATGGTGAAAGAACAGTTCCCTGGGGTGTGCCAGACTCTGATGTTTTCATTTTATTTTGGCTAATTATTGTGAGGTCATAAGAGGTAATCCAGATAGTTGAGGCTGGTGAAGTGCAAAAACTGAAAAAACTAGCCAAAACCAGAAGGATCAATGCAGACGGTTTATTCTTTCACACAGTAATATCACATATGAGTCCAACTGAAAACACCTTCCGAAGGAGGGGGAGAGCCCTTTAACCCCTCCTTCACCCCAACAAAGTCTATAACAAAACGTGTCCGTCTTCCTCCCTTTTCCCTGAAAGCCCTTTCCTTGTCACTGTAGTTGTTTCTTCCCCTGCCATTCAGCTCCTTTCAGCTCAAAGGACAGCTGCTCTCTGCCCTCTGTTCTCCTTTGTTCTCTTCCCCTCTCCCTTAATCAGGTGGCCTAACACCTACACCTGTCAGAGCAGTAAGGCCTGCTGGAAAGCATAGTGTGTGCTGTGGCCATTTTGGGAGCAGCCAAGACTTGGGCTGACCCTGTTGGGGAAGAGCCTGGCTTGGTAGGTCTGTCCCTGAGGTTACAAAACACACAATGTGGGGACTTACGTTTTTGGGGTTCCCGCTGGAGCCTCTTTTGCGCCTCCATCCACAGCAGGGGGAAGGCCAATCAGTATAGGGACTGAGAGGTTCTTGATCACTCCTACTTCAACGTTAAAGGAGCCTTCAGTGGTTATAAGCTTCACCACCATGGTGGGGTACTCATGGGTGTCCCCATGGACACAAACAATGGGGATCAGGCCACCTTGAGCAGGGGAAACAGCCTCCAACACAGACTCATGGACCAGGGTCCTGGCACTTCCGGAATCCAGTAGTGCTTCCACGTCTCGTTGATTCACAGCTACCGGACAGGTCGGTCGGTGGTCTATCCGTTCTCCCAGAAGGGCAGCGAAGTGGGTATGGGGGGCCGCTGGCTGACTCTGCTGTTGTCATGGGTTCATCAGGCTTCTCATACTGCCAGGAGATGTGGCCAAGCTCCTCTGAGTTTCAATATTATTGTGGGGCAGGTTGGAAACCCACTCTAGATGGGGGGCTAGAGAGGGGGCTGGAAGGTTTGGGCTCTTTTGGGCGGGGCCCACTTTGCTTAATTGGGACCACCGCTAGAGGCTCTTTACGGGTGGGGCAGAGCATGTCGGAGGCAGCCTGGTACTGCTCCACTGCTTATACTAGCTCCATGATGTGGTTATTTTCTGGAGACTGATTATCTTTTTGGCCTCATATGGCAGTGCTCTTAAATAACGGTCTGTAACCAGGGTCTCCAATGTGGGCGTGGAGTTGTGCTTTTCGGGCTTTAGCCACTTTTTTGCAATTCCTGCATCTGGGACCGGGGTGTTAACCCATTTTAGAGAGAACAATTATGGTTGCGTTGAGCCATGCTAAATTTAGTAAGACCACTCCAGCTCAGAATTTCCTCTTTTAATGTGTCATAGTCTTGTACAACACTAGCCTTTAAGTCTTGAAATGCTTTAATTGTCTCACCCGATAGAAAAGGGCCAGAAATCCAACCCACTGTGCCTTGGGTCATCCCTCTTGAGCAGCAGTAGCCTCGAACACATGCAGATAGGCTTCCACCTCATCGTCCACCCCCAGTTTAGGGATGAAATCACCCGCCTTGGGCTTTGACCTCATCAACTGCTGAAGTTCCTGCTCTTTTAGTTGATTGGCCCAGATTTGCTGCTGCAACAAGGCATTATTTCTTTCCTGCTGTGCCCTCTGGGTCTCCAACAGCATCTGCACCATTTGCTCCATGTGGATGGGGTCTGGTCTGCTGTTGGTGGAGAAATCCTTAAAATGGATCTTTCTCTGTGCGACCTTTGCATAAAAAAGTCTATTTTGCATTTGATTATGAGTAAATTAGAATTAAATCTGATTTTCAGTATGATGACCACAGTCACATCAGTAAATTACAAGACTTAAAACAACGGAACATTTAAGTTGGTCCAGAAATGCAATACCTTTCATGACTGGTTGTTTTGCAGCAGTGTTAAAGAGTCTTTAGTGGATTTCTCCTTTAAGCCTCTGTCAGAGGAGGGTGTTATTCAGGTATGGAGTAGAGGATCAGTCTGTACCCTTTGAAATTCACAATGACTGTGCTGATGATTTAACCACAATGGTGGGCTGCTTGCGTGTTGTTTTGTTTTCCCTCGACACCTGCCAAGACACTTCCTTGAGTGAGGGATTGAAACATGAGAGCTGCAAACTGTGGGTGATGTCCATCACCTATTGTGTGCTGCTGTTTAAAGCTTAGGCTTTGTTTAGTGCTGAGGTGCAATTTCCAAGCCTGAATTTGGAGTTCAGAATCTGGAGGAAATGTCATTGTGGCGCAAATTCTCTTCTCTGACCAGATTAATCAGAAACAGGCTTCAAAGACTCCACTCATGGACATGTTGATTCATTGTTCACACGACTGAACCAAGGGTGGCAGAGGAAGTCGCACTCTAATTTGATTTAGTCACAGCAACACCTCATAAAAACAGAAAATTGACTGAGGAGATTCGATAAGCTAATCAGTTTGGCAGGGATTATTTGGCTTTTCCTCTATTCAATGGCATACATCTCAGAGGATATAGAGTCAGTGAGTGGTCAACTGCTTCAGTAGGAGTGAATGAAAAAAAGAGAGGGCCTTTGTATTGATTTATGTCTCCACTTCCTCATTTTCTCTCTATATAAGAAGGTTCTTGTAGTTGAGGCTGTCCTGCTACAGCTCAATAGTATGCCAACATATGTCAATTATTTGGTTCAGAGAGGGAATTGTGGGGGTGTCTGTTGGATTTGTTGTCTCCCTCTTCCATCCCTCAGCAGAAACAAAGGCAATGACCAGCTCAATTCCTTCCTCTGCCATCTGCTCCAGCTGCCGGACTCACTGATGTTGATTGACGGATGGTACACACACTGCTGATCAAGGCAAAACATGTAATTACTAAATTCATGCTGTGTCCTTTTCTCCCTCAGCCTGTCCTCTGCCACCACAGCCCACTCTTGGCTCTTCTGTATTTTTCCTTGTCATCTGCTGATACAATGTATTTTTTGTTTTGTTTTTGTGTTTTTGTTCCTTTAGGGACCAGCAATTAGGGAGGTCCTGTTAGTGTGGCTGGGAAACACTTAATTTGACCTATTTTGTTAGTAATTTCATTTATTTTCCCAAACATAGTAATTGCCTGCCAAGAGGCCTTGGTTGAGACACTGCTGTGTCCAGCCTCAGTTTGTGTCTGCATGTTTCATTGATTAGAGGTTGTCTCCACTCCCCGACATTTATAGCAACAGTAAGCACAAACAGCCAGCAAACCAAGAAACTAAACAGAATGAAACAGGAAATACAAGTAGTTGCAAAACATTTGGCATGGGATTCTGCGTAACAGAACATTTGTTATTTAATTTATTTGCCACATGAAGCACACATGAAATCTGGAGATAATTAATTCCAGATGCAGCAGCCTGGCGCTTTTCCAGTTTGACAAATAATTCCCAGATAGCAAAATATGACTGGACCGGCATGGGCCACATGTGCTAAAAAGTTCAGTCCGAACTGGTAAAACACATCCACACCTGTGTCTTTTTGCACAATGGGCCTGACCTGGAATGGACTCATTTGCCAGATCTGCAACAGCTCTGGGCCAGAAGTGGTGTAATCAAGATTTGTACCAAAACTGTTTTCAGTATTGAAATGTATCATACGATACATTCACCTGGTTTGTGAACAAGACTGCAGAGTAATAAACAGTTATTGAAAAAAGATAAACAATAAAATAATATCAATAATAAAAAATACATGATGAACAAAAAAAAAAATAAGAATACATTCAAAATTACTTACAAATCATATCACAGAACAATACAACACATTTTCATGTTGTCACAGACAAACAAAGACCAGTTTTTATTCCAAAGATGTCATTTTTTTAATAACAATCCTATGTTGTGAAACAAGCAATCTTACATTTGAGATGACATTAGCCTGTTCAGGAAACAAATACTGTAAACTGAACCTTGAAACAGACATTAACTTGCAAACAGTGCAAAATACTTGAGTATGCTGGCCATATGGGTTTCACAGGTCATCTTGCAGCCTGGTTCAGAGCTGCAGACCTAGGGATGATTTATTGATAAAGAAAACAAAAAACAAACTCAGTAGTGGCTAGTTACTGTAACCGAAATACCATGAAACTCAAACTATGGCATCATGCAATATGCTGTGCATTACAAGGCAGTTACTAATATCAGCCATGTTACTGGAAGGATACTTAAAAGAAAATATATAAAATATTAGTTGCATCTAGTGTTACCTGCGCTCCCAGTCCCAACGACCACCTTCACAGTCAGATGCTAAGTTGAACCATCTGATGACATGTTTATTGATGTCCATGTCCGTCGCTTGCTTTGAAACATGACATTTGCGCACAGCACCAATACAAACAACATTCACAGCAAATTAATGTCAGCAACACAAAGTGAAAGTGGACAACATTATTTAGTCCAGATGCTTTTGTAAAATTGGAGGTGAATTGTAGACTTTTGTAAAAGCATGAAACTACATACAATTGATACAACTGTACTGTTTGGAGTTATGATCATTTTCAGATAAAATGCAATTGCAGAATTGTATTGCGCATTTTGCATCACCAGTGATAACGGTGTGATAAAGGGGTTTTGATAGTTAAAGATCACAGCGATACTACATATGGCATCATAAACTGTCCAGGTGAAGAGCTAAAGGTAAATTCAGAGACACTGTGAGATATTAGATGTATTATGCAAGTAAATCACCTTAAAAGCATGAACGTTTGGTACAGTCAAAAAACTTAGGGCCCTGAACTTTTTCAGGTATTGACCCAGTCATGTCAGGACTCTTGTTTTTGTTTGTTCTTGTGTCTGGTTTTTGGTTTCTTGTATTTGATTTACATCTTTGTATCATGTCTTGTGTTGTGTTTTGCTTTCTCCATGTCTTGTGTCTCATGTTTTGATTTTCATGCCCTCATGTGTCCTTTAAGTTCTCCTATGTTCTCCCCTCTGGCTCCCTCTGTCTGTTGTCTTGTTCCCTCCTGGTCTGTTCCTCTGTGCTCCTCCCCCTCATTATCACACCTGGCTTCCTTCCTCCTCTCTCTCCTCACCTGTGCCTCGTCATGTCATTAGTGTCTGTGTATTTAGTCTCTGTGTTTCCCCTCACTCTTTGTCTGGTCATTTTTTGCTGTTTTCTGTTTCCTGCGCCTCGCTCCTGTCCATGCTCCTGTCCCTGCTCCTGTCCCGTTTGGTATGTTTTTTGGTTTTGAGCTTTCTATGTTTGAACTTTGATTTTTGATTTGTACTTTGTCAAGCTGGTTTCTTTTGCTACTTTGTCTTGCCCTTTAAGTTGTTACTTTACCTGGCTGATTCGGTTGTTACTTTGCTTTTTTGTCCTGTTTTGTCTGCCTTGGTTTTTTTGCATTTTGGCTTTTGCTTTATTAAATCTTGCCTTTTGTTCTCCTTATCTTTGCCTCCCGTGTTTACCGTGTTTGGGTCCACCTTTCCCTTCCATAGTCTTCCCTTTTACCCCGACGTGACAAGTCACATGCAGCTCTGTGGTCATTAAAACAAGTGTGATCATTAGTTAATCCTTCCCTGTCCTCCACGTCACTTGCTGCCCTTGGAAGCAGAAGATTTGTGGACAAAGACGTGATTTTGTCAAACCATCTTCTGCATGCATGATGAGTAAACAACTTAAGTTTTTGAAACCGTACATAACTTCTAACTATTTCTTATACATAATCCTTTTGATAAGTATCTAGGTGATTGTAGGAAGTAGCATATTTAATATAAACATAGCTTTTGAAAACTATACATTCATGAAACAGACATGATATGACAAAATCTTACCCATACCTACTTTTGAACACCCTCTTACCTCACTGAATTCACAATTAACTATTCATCTGATGAGGTGCTCAATATCATTGTAATTCTCAAAAAATTGGGGTAGACCTCTCCCTTTCTGTTAATAATTTTGGTTCAAGTGTAAGATGCAATATATAATTCAGCTATGGCTGAAAGTAAAATGGCTACCATGGAAACAAAGTGACAATTTTTTTCTTCATATTTTTAAAAAAAATGTTCAGGCCCCTTGTTCCATGTTCCAAAAGACATCTAAAGCAATTTCATGTTTGAGCTGCTATTGGTCAGGGTGACAGACCCCCCGCTGATCAGATAGTCAAAACCCCAGAGCAGACATTGCTCTCCCTCTCTCACTCGACGCCCTCTACTACTTCAATGATTTTCCAGTGCTCCTCTCCACCTCCCGCCACGGTGCTGCCTGCCCTCAAGATCTCTTCTTCGGGGCCCAACAAACTGTGGAGAGCTCAGGCTGCATTGGCAGCAGGCCCAAAGAACTTCCCCTCACCGCAGCGATGCAAGGTCCTGCCAATATCAGGATCTGAGGAACACCAAGCAGATTAGCACCAAGCTGTTATCCTTGCAAAGGAAAGGAGTGACCAGTTTCCTCCTCTGCCGACTTTCATCAAACCTTGCACTGCAAGAACAGCTTTGTTCAACTTTGGGGCCCCAACCTTCTCCTGCAACCACCAGCACCTTCTCTTCAAAGACTGGTAACGCTGAACTGGGCTTAGATAGCATAGCATAGCACAGCTAAGCACAGGACTTTGGTTGATGTAATGTGTTCCATGTATGTGTTTCTCCACTGTTTGGTGTTATTGTGACCTCAAGTCAAGTTACTGGTAGTTTGCTTTCCTAGACGGCTAATTCGACGTTAGTCCCTCAGACTCAGGGTCTCTGCATGCAACTAACCATCTTCTATAACCTAGCATCATGTCTCTCACTCACACACACACACACACACACACACACACACACACACACACTCCTTGAGGCTAGAGCATATGACACCCACATGTGATATCATTAACCGCCATTGTTTCTTTGTTCCACCCGGCAGACACACACACGTATATAGTTCATGTTAGTTAGATTGTGTGTTTCCATCTTTGTTTTAAATAAAAGATTTTGAACCTTCTTGCTGTCTATTTAATATTTTATAAGAGTGAATGTTGCCGACCTCTACACTGTCAAGAACTCCAAAATCCATCAACCATTACAAACTGTCATGTCATTGTCCCAACCGCTTATCCCTTTCCATGGGGTCACGGGGTGTTGCTGCTGGAGCCAATCCCAGCCTTGTCTCAGGGCGAGGGCAGGATACTCCCTGGACAAGTCGCCAGCTCATCGCAGGGCCCACCATTACAAACTGTTACGGTAAATTTGGTGTAGTTATTGAGTTAGTTATTAACCAGAGTAATAAACAGTTCAGTACATTTTTATGAGACTGATTTAGTAAAATTATCTTTTCCCTTCCTCAAGGGTGGCGCCTCGAGATGAAATTTAACCTAAATTTCCCTTTTATTGTATCATAAACACTCCTTAAACGTTGCTCGTGTAATGTGAGGCCTAACAAGTGTTAAACATCTGGTGGCACTAATGGTTAAAATGACAAATAAGTTCATACCAAGTTCTTTTTCTGTGAGGAATTATGCGGTTCTTTCAGCCACTCCTCGAAGTGTTCCACCTCCTCCAGTGAGCCAAAGGGAAAAGGAATGCTTTCAGGTACTTTAGTTGAACATTCATCAACCATCCTCCCAGGAATCAAGCTGACCATTGCAATCAGTTGTGTTAGCTGTTGCTTCATGTGTTCAAGCAGTTTAAGGATGTGAAGTTCAGCAGCTGAGAGAGAGAGAGAGAGAGACATCACGTAAAGGTTACAAATTACATTGTGTAGAGGACTAAATGATGTGCCAGTGATTAAAAACCAAAGTTTGATCGTGAGAAGTAAGTGTTTGTGGAGAAGCATCTGTATTTGGTTTTCTGTAATGTGTTTATCAAACAATATTTTAGCCAATAAGCATGGCTATGATGGTGAGTATATCTTTATCTGCAAAGGCTATTTGCCGAGGTTACTTATTTATTGTCCCACACAAACACAACATTATCTTAAGAGGAATGATATGTAATGATCATTATGACCAACACATTAAAGCTGATGTGCAGTTAGGCAGTACAGTCGTGGAAACATACTGGAGCAAGGTATCTGCTCTGTTCCTGATTTCCCCACTCTCAATGGAGTGTCTTAAGACCTCAAGGATGACTGTGAGTGGGGTACAGAGGATGAGGAGGGCTGAGAAGGTGGCACTTGGCATGATGATGGCAATAACCAATGAGGAGATGGCAGTGAGCTCGGTGATAGCTGACGAGGGGATGGAATTGAGCTTGACGATGACTGATGATGATGAGATGAGACTGGGTGAGACAATGACCAATGAGGAGATGGGACTGGGCCTGACAATGACCAATGATGTGGAGGTGAGACTAGGCGAGACGATGACCGATTATGAGGAGGTGAGACTGGACGAGACAATGACTGATGAGGAGGTGAGACTGGGCAAGACAATGACTGATGAGGAGGTGAGACTGGGTGAGATGATGACTGATGAGGAGGTGAGACTGGGTGAGATGATGGCTGATGATGAGGAGGTGAGACTGGGTGAGATGATGGCTGATGATGAGGAGGTGAGACTGGGCGAGACAATGACTGATGAGGAGGTGAGACTGGGTGAGATGATGACTGATGAGGAGGTGAGACTGGGTGAGATGATGGCTGATGATGAGGAGGTGAGACTGGGTGAGATGATGGCTGATGATGAGGAGGTGAGACTGGGCGAGACAATGACTGATGAGGAGGTGAGACTGGGTGAGATGATGACTGATGAGGAGGTGAGACTGGGTGAGATGATGGCTGATGATGAGGAGGTGAGACTGGGCGAGACAATGACTGATGAGGAGGTGAGACTGGGCGAGACGATGACTGATGAGGAGGTGAGACTGGGTGAGATTATGGCTGATGATGAGGAGGTGAGACTGGGCGAGACGATGACTGATGAGGAGGTGAGACTGGGTGAGATGATGGCTGATGATGAGGAGGTGAGACGATGGCTGATGATGAGGAGGTGAGACTGGACGAGACAATGACTGATGAGGAGGGGAGACTGGGTGAGATGATGGCTGATGATGAGGAGGTAAGACTGGGCGAGACAATGACTGATGTGGAGGTGAAACTGGGCAAGGTGATGGCTGATGATGAGGAGATGAGACTGGGCGAGACAATGAGACTGGGCATGATGATGACCAATGCGGAGATGACACAAATTGTGATCATCGATGAGGAGATTGAATGGGGCTCAGAGACGACCAATGTGAAGGTGGAATTTGCCATCTTGATCTGAGGTTTTTAAAAAAGGAACGACTTGAACGGGGGTTTGAAGGCATAATCAACACATACACAATTCTGGACTTTTTTAACAATAAATCATTTCATTTACCTTGGAGAAGATGCCCGAGGAGAGGACACTGGTGGCAGTATTGATGACTCATTAAGTGATGATGACCGGTGAGGAGAAGACACAGGTGGTGGTTGAAGTGATAATGGTGACTCAGGAAGTGATGATCAGTAAGGCGACGGCACTGGTTTTGAAGGCTGTGGTAATCGGTTCTGGTTGTTTTGAGGAATCTCTGGCTGATCACTTTCATCATCTGTATCGCCTAAGCGGGGGCTATTAATACAAAGAAAATATGCATTAATGCCAAAGGAAATGTCTAAATTTAACAATTAATCTGACAGCTATTTGGAATTACAATTGTTTACATTTCCTTTTACGCCGTTGTGTTGTCATCTCATCATGATCAGAGTCAAGCTCTGAAGTTTGGCAGGTCAAGGATTTCTTCACCTGCCAAGCTGATGTATGATCATCTAAGATAAACAATTTAGAGAGTTAACATATGAATGACCATGACCACATAACAAAGCTAGAGTTAGAAATAGAAAAGAGATTTTCTTTTTTTTTTTACTGCATGTCTTTAACACTCTGACATCATGTTTGGCACCACAGACACAGATTTTTGCTCATCTGAAAACTGGACCACATGAAACATCCTGTAAATTAAGGAAATCAATAGGGGGAAAAAGACAACAACAGTGTGCATTCCATTGGTACACAATGTCACTGATATGTCCATTAGTGTGTAATTGTTCTGCCATTCAAAACAAATAGACCAACATGGATTGTTCTTCCAAATCATGAACCACAGACTGTTCACACGGCATCAAATACAAAGATCACACTGAATAACATTAACTACTTTTTCAATCCATGCAATAAAGGCATGACCACAAAACCTCCCCTATGAGGGAGGGCAACACACTTTTTTGTAACTTCAGGCACTTTTGCACACTTGATTTGGCCTGATGGATGAGAGACACAGAATATACTTAGAAAGTCAGACATGAATGGGTACTGAGAGAGTGACCTTTCTGAGAAGACCGTGTATACAATATATTCCACCAGTGCACTTAACAATATTTTCAATCCCACAAACATCATCGCCAATAATAAAGATGTTGTTCCCTGTTGCGATTTTCAATGTCCATTTTTCAGTATGTAACTGAGTGTACTGTGCTTTCACATCAAGTCTATCTGGAAGTGGTCCATCAAAGTGTTATATTTTTAAGGGGCTTGATGCCACACCTGAAACTCCATCAGTAGCTGCAGCAGATGCCCCGAAAGAAGTTTGTTCTGACAGTCTTCGAATAATCTGAGCAAAAGGGCGATCTGGTTTTCTTATCAGTCTCTTTATATTCTGGTGGTTATTTTCATAGGGAAATGAAATGCGATCCAGACAACCAAACTGCTGTACATCCATTGGAAGCTGAACTAAACCATGCACATTATACACAGTACAATTGTTGCCATATATCTCACCAAAATATGATACAAAAGTTTTAAGAAGTGTCTGAGAAAAATGACTGTAGGTTGATGAGAGGTCCACACTGATTAAACTAGCAATGGCAGTGGACAGCAGCATGAAGTAGTTGTACATGTTACTTGGCAAAAACGAAAACAGAAGTATAGGGCCAATATAGAGTAGAAACTGTCTGAATTCAGTGGTCTTCCATCGATCTATTTCTCTAAATGACCGTGGTTTCTGTGCAAATTCCACAGGAATATAAGGCTGCAGCTGTATTATGCGACCAGACATTTGATTTACAACATTTGCAGATAATCTAACATTGAGAGGACCTCTAAGCCACATTAGCAACAACTTTCTAACTACACCCAAACAAATCAAATGCATATAGTCCATTGGAAATTGTGACACCATGCCAATATTTCAACCATGAAAAGGATTTGGCCCATTTTGATGATCTTCGTAAACCCGCTGTGCAAAAGATTCATCAGTCCTTAACGTGCCATTAAAGGAAAACTCATCCATCTGTTCACATATAGACCTTGCTGCACACATTTGACACAACTGTAGAATCCATTTCGTAGCTTTAAGTTCTTTACAAATGCCTTTGCAGGTGCATCACAGATTACAGTCAACATTCACAAAAAGCCCTTTTCCATTAAAGTTGAAGCCCTTTTGCAATTCATGGAGCTCAGGGGTAACCCATCAATATTTATCTGCAACTTTAAGGTAAAACAATCAGCAAGTGAGTCAGTGATCTGAGACAGTGTTCTTTTGATGGAGGACAATATGCCAAAATAGTGATACCGTTCGTGCTGTAAGAGCAACAAGTGAAATTCCAAAGGTTAGGGCCCAAGAACAGATTTTGTCTTTGAGACAGCATGGCTCAACACCTTCATCATCAGATTCAGATAAGTCTGAGCTACTACACTGAGGAAGGTCATTCATGTCTGCATCCACGTGTTCAAAAGTGTTTGCATCCACATCATGGTCAGAAATGTTCGTGCCCATGTCGATATTTGTCCTCCCGCAATACTGAATTTTCATAACAAATGTCATCCATCACCCTTTCTCCAGTCCAATCATCAGCATTGACAGGCAAATTGATGCTGTAGCCATCACTAATTTGCTGTAGTGTTCTCTTAAGGTCTCTTCATGAACGCCTTCTCAGAGTGGAGTTAGAAACAACCTTTGCTTCCATTTTTTACGTACGTCTTCACCAATCAGCACAGCTTTTGACCTACAGGGAGAAAAGGGGAGGTTTTTACAGTGTTTTATAACATACAGGGCTGCTACTGTTGACTTATATTTAGTTAAAGGTGAATTTCGCAGCACATTTATTTATTTATTTTTATTTTGTCTAATGACTACATAACCATTTACCCTTTTTCTATGTAGCTGAACAAAAGCTATAGCAGTACATAGATGGTGACTGTGTTAGGAGCAATATTATGTTACTTGCTTTATATACATTGGCAGCATTTTCCAGTTTGTACATTGTAAAGGTGTTTTAACATTACAGATTTTTACTTAGGGAAAATACATGTCTGTGAGAGATACATCAATTAAACATGTTTTAGTACTAAGGCATTATGTGTAAAATATATTTTGATCTTAGTTGATGTTAAAAGTTAACACCTTACAGTTTGACAAGTATTGCCACGGCAACAGAATCAATGAAGAAAGGCAAAGCAATATGACAGTAACAACAATGAAACACTGACAAATAGCGTTAGCATGTGGTATTTATGTTGGGGTTACTGTGATGATAAATTAAACTTAAATATTGAATCTGTGTCGATAATAACCACATCCTGACATGTAAATGTGACATATGTCTACAATAATGTCAACATAGTTAATTTAATTTAACTTTAAATATGGACAACTGACCGCACTGTATATGAATCAGAATCAGAAATACTTTATTGATAAGATAAGATAAGAAATTGTGGCGTTACAACTGCTCCCATTCAAAGTCAAGAATATGCAGAAAAACAGTAATAATAACATTAAATGTTATTGTCTACATTATCAAATTGTATAATGGTCTGTCATGGAGTATATCAGTTAACTGCTAACATAAAAGAACGCAGGCTCACTGCCAGTTGCAGCTCCTTATATTGTTCTGCAGTCTTTGTTATTTATTCATTTTTTTTCATGATTGTTAATATTAGTGCTTAGATTATCAAAAATCACTGTATTTATAAAAACAACATTGGTGCGTTTTTTTCACACAGATGTCAAAGTTGCATTTGAGGATCTGGTTGTTATAAACAGATTCAATATTTGCCTGTCATTGATCATCACAGTAACATACATTAGCTGCTGTAAACACTCATAAAAACATTATAATAATCTATCCTGTGGTTTGGTGCTGATCTGTATACTGAGCATATAAGGAGTAGTTAACCTTCATAATCATCAGAAAACATTACATACGTTGTTTCCTGAATATATCTATGCGTGTGTGAATATGTAAATGAGCGTCTATGTCCATGTGGATATGTGCCAGTGTCAACTATGAACCTAGCTAGTTCCCGCCAATCATCAGCGGGTGTCATGTTTGAAGCAACTACAGGAGAGGGAGGTGGAGAGCAGGCAGCTGCAGTGAGCACAGACACAGAGCTGTCAGAGACACTAAGCGACTCCAGCAAGACGTTTGTGCAAAACTGTGGAGAAACTGCAGAAAAAGCGTGGGTGTTTCAACCCTCTCACCTGTTCTCCACCTTTGCAAATTAGTTATGTTCGCGTTACAGTATAAAAAAAAAACACTCTCCTGTACACTAAGCATAACTGACTCTTCATAGCATTAACGCTCATGTTACAGTAATTGTAAATATAATTTAGCAACGTTAGGCAGCATTAGTTACCAGTGTATGGCTTATGTGCTGTGCTAAAATGAATGTTGACACTTCCCGACAGGGCAGATAACACTGTTTGCATCATAATACAGCTAATGTGAACAGGCTATCCACTGTTAGTCAGATGCTAACAGTTCATGTGCTAGTTAGGGCTTGGTAATGTTGATGCTGGATTGAATAACATTTTCAGCCATGCAGTCATCTTACACAAGAAACACATCCATTATGCCACTGAATTGAATTGTATTGTTTTTGTATTTTCAGTAGGAAACTGCTACTAATTAATGTTAAAGTTAATGTTAGCTAACGCTAGAACTGCCAACAGTCTGCCATTCAAAAGATAACTTTAACGAGGACCCAAGAATGAAAGAAAACATACTGATAACATTCATAGCGAGTATTATGTTAAATGAAGAGCTTACTTTTAATATTTTACCACACCACCACTTTATGCTTCACGCCTGTTGAATGCCTGTGTTTGGTCTGCACAGTCCGCCCCTTAACAGCCCCCAACCAATCATTTAGCCTGAGGGTCACTGCCACAACTGGTACACAAGCGCTCAGCGGGCGTGACTGCTATATAAATCTGGCGACTTGTGGACGGATCCGGCACAGTGTCTGCTGCTATCTGGGTTTGTTTTTGTTGTGTTTTTGGGTGTTTTTACTCATACATTAGGGGCTGCTTATGTACAGTACAGCAGAGCGGATCTGCTAATGGTAGCAGAAACTGCATTAAGGACAGTTACTACTGGGACTTCCAACCCCTGGAGATCCGGCACTCTTCTCCCGCATGTACAGCTCATCATCCTCCAGTTAAAATGGTGCTTGCAGCACAGGACTCACTAGAGGGGTACAGGGGGTGGGCTTCAAGCTAAGCTTAAGGCCAACCCCCATAAACCAGTCATCCCAAGCCTCTTTCTCGCCAACACCCGGTCGCTAGAAACAACATAGATGAGCTGTGACTGCAGATTACTTCTTCACAGCATTGTGATAGCGGCAGAGGACTTTAATCGTGCCAACTTGAAATCTGTCCAGCCAAAAATCCACAAATATATGAACTTCCCAACAAGAGAAAGTACCACTCTGGATAAGGTCTACTACAACATTTCCAAAGCATATTAAGCCAGCCCTCTGCCACATCTGAGACTCTCAGACCATCTGTCTCTGTCTTTGATCCCAGCATTTGAGTGCCTTTCCCATTAAATGCTAGTGAGCTACTGCGTATTCGGCCAAAAGACGGTCTTTGGACTGCCCACCTCTTCCTGCCTTGCGGAAGACGTGAGGATGACATTGTGTGACCATGGCAACAGTTGAGTTTGTGGTAGAAATGGCTGCCAGACAACAAACTGCAGTGGAACCGTACAGGTTCAGGCTGGAGTCCGACCCAGAACAAGAAGAGGCTCCAGAAGAAAGTCAGCAGCCAAGAATGAACATGGATGTTTCTCAGAGGTTAGTTGTTTAATTTCTTACCTCGACATTGCCTTAATGTTACAGCATAGGCTAACAAAAGTTTGCTTAGTGGCCATCTCCCCTATGTTGTTACAGATAGCAAGCCCCTTCTCCTGCCTCAGGTGTTTACATCATAAAGTTTAGCCAAACCTTGGCTGGCATTTACTGGTGTTCAGTTGCAGTAACGCAGATGCAATTTAGCAATTGCCGTTACTAGAAAAAAAGCATAACCCTGTAATATTTATTTTTTATTGATTTACCTTTATGTAGCCAGGTAAGTCAATTGAGAACCTGTTCTTATTTGCAATGATGACCTGTAGTTTTCAGTGAGCCACAGTTGCCTCCCATCACCTCTCTACCAGCAATGTTGGTTTTTAACCAGTTACAACGGTTTACAAATTTAAGAAAAAAACAAAAGAAACAATGCGATGTGATTGCTTAGCTATCATAGTTTCCAATGATCGATAAAAAATCTGTTTATAAACAGGTGTTCCTGTAGCATTTGTGAACACATGCCTACAGAACCCGAGAATATCTGCTGTATGGAAATACCACAAGAGTGAACACTGGGCAACCATGGTTGTCATTTTTCAGTCTATCTTCTATCTTTTCTCCAATCTATTGTCACTCACTTAACATGACAAAGATGTTGTCACTAATGGACAGCACCTGGTAAAACACGCAATTTGTTTATTTTGTTTAATTTGTTTGTTTGGATCTCACCAATCTTTGAGTTTGTCCTTTCCCAGCTTCAGGTGTGAACCAGAGCTGAATCTAAGTGCTTCCTTTATAGGAGGGAGGGGGAAGCACACTTAGGTGTGATGATTGTGAGAGATACCATGTTTGATGGAGTGAGAGGTAAATTGTGTTTATTGTTAAAACTACATAATGTATTTATGAGATTTCAGGGTGATGGTAAAGTATATTGACATGGATTACATTTATGCACATGAATTACAGGAACAGTGAATTCTGGTGTTAAAATGTGGGTTAACTGACTGAGAACAGTTGGTTGATCTGGAGGGAGGGGCTGAGCATATATAAGCCTGTGGCCACCACTGGCCTCAAGAGAGAGAGCTGAATCAGTCTGAAGGTGGTGGAAGTCAAACTGAAAAGGAAGTTACTGGACCAAAACCTGTGTGGTAATATAATTTTTTCCTGGTTCCTGTTTGCAGCAGAAGACGTAATTATTTCTTTCTTCACATTTTTGTGTCAATAAAAGCACCTCAAAGCATATCTGCGACTTCAGCCATCCATTCTTCATTTTTGAAAGAAACCTTTTAATGACACTTACCTTTCGTAATTTCTAGGTTGAATTTATCTAGGTTGCCTGAATGAATTTGCATTGCAGAATGCACTGAACATTTATTGGGCAGACTATGGACCTGTACTGAGGGGAAGAGTGCAGTTAGCTTTTAGTCACATAAATACTATTAATTTATCACAAAAGTGTTATCATGAAAAGTCCATAACTGTTTCCTCTATCTTACATTGTTTATAGTTTATCTTTACTATCTTTTAGTTGTTAACATGAAAATTACATATCAATGAAAACACACAGAACAGTTAGTAAAGATGTTTTATTGTAAGAGTCATTTGTAAACATGTGTTGACATGTGTGAAATCAATGATAATAGATACAGTCACAAGCAGCAATCTGAGAGTTCTTTTGACCCAAATCGGCCACCCTGACCCTCATCCCCTGTAGTTGATGACATCGGCCGCCGTATTCCTCAAAGATCTGTGCAACACATAACCATGATAAGCCCCAGATTTCTCCAAATTGGGTTTTCAGCTACATGCTAATGGCATTTATAACGCTCCTATAGGTTGAGCTGAACATGCTTTGGTAGGCAGATTACCAGTCCCGTTGTCAGCCTACCCACCAGGTTTGGTGATGATAGGACAAAGGGTGTGGGAGTTATGGCCAATCATTTCTAAGCCCCGCCCATGGCAAAAAAAACATTTTTTTGACCAGTCTTTCTCATTTATAATAGAAATTTGTCTTTTTATTCCCCAAAGCTGTATAGCATATTTGGTGTTGATAGAGTCAGTCTTTCAAAAGTTTGATAAATTTTACGGTTTTGAACCTTATGCTAATTAGCAAAAAATCTGTAATAGCGGCTTTCATGGTGCGCAAGGCTTTTTTGTAGAGGACTATCAGGAGGACGTGTATGAAAAATGTCAAGTCAATAGCACTTATGGCTTGGCGGGCAGAGCCTTCTGAAGGTCACACCCTCTGTTAGAGCGCCCCCATCTGACCAATTGGGATCAAAGTTTTGGAGCAGCATTTGGACGTCATTTATACTCAATGTACCACGTTTCGTGTCTCTGGGTCCTTCCAGCTTGTCATAAATTAATAAAACGCAAACAATGATGGTTAATGATGAACAGGCCACGCCCATTTTCACCTATCAACATGGCACTCAAGATATTAGTTAATACTCGCCCCTAGAGCATGCATACCAAATTTGGTGAAATTCCATCTGATGGCCTTTGAGATAGGAATGTGTAACTTATAGGTTGAGCTCATCATGCTTTGGTAGGCAGATTCCCTGTAACGTTGTGAACCTACCCACCAAGTTTTGTGTTGATAGGGCAAAGGGTGTCAGAATTATGGCCAATCATTTCTAAGCCCCGCCCATTGCAAAAAAATACATTGGTCCATGGTGGCCATGTTTTTTGATCAATGTGGCTCCTTTATAGCAGAAGTGTGTCTTTTCATCCCCTGAAGCCCTATACCAAATTTAGTTGATAGAGTCAGTCTTTTAAAAGTGCTATTCATTTTACTGTTTCTCACATTATGCTAGTTAGCAAAAAATCCTAGTTGGTCGAGTTTTATGGTCCAAGAGGCTTTTATGTAGAGCACATGGAGTTGGACTTGTGTGTCAAATTTCAAGTAAATCAGACTCACGGTGTGAGGGGCCTGGCCTTCCCAAAAACGTATTTTCAAGCCTTAAGGCAGGAACACATCCGCCCAACCATTGGACGTCTGAAGCGTTTGGAGAGACTCGGACGAGGTTGGGAACAAATACATTCAGTTTTTTTCAGCTGCATCAGAAGCTTTCGGAGCCACACAGACGTTGTCGGCTCTGACTGAGCATGCTAAGTCTGAGGAGGCGGGCCATCGGACGTCTGAGCCATTGGATACTCTGATTGGTTGTGTGTCAGCTGAATGGCCGTTTTGATTGGCAGTGTGCTAGCAAATCAGCGCAGTGTGTGGGAGGGGCAGAATACTGTGTGCGCTTTGTTTTTCTTTGCACTCTGTTCCGTCATTTCTTGTTTTCATGTTTTCATGTTTTGCAGTATTGGCACGAGACTAGTTGTTAAATCCGTTCAGGACGAATTAATTTGTGCTCGCTGCATGTTGAGTATGCAGCTGTTTTTATCTGAAATAGTCAAGTTTTGTTTTGATCGAAAGTAAAGAGAGTTGCGTGCATAAGCCTCTGAGTTTACAACTCACAACACAATTGCCACCCACTTATTGCATCCCACGCAAGCACAGAACGTACACACTACTGGGGAGTAGGCAGCACGTCGAAGCGATGTGTTTCAATGCAACTTTTCTGCTGAATGGGTCAGAACGAAAGCAACCGAGTGGTCGGAGAGTGTTGGATAAGGCAGTTGGACGTCTAGGCAGTGTGTGGGGGCCTTAAGTTACAGTGCCACCATGTGGCTGACTGGGCTCATATTTTAATAAAAGTTGATGCACATCATTTCCAATCATTGGGCCAAGTTTCAAGTTTCTGGCCCATTCCAGCTCACAGGAATTTTAGCTCAAGCGGCAGACAACAACTAATAATAATAATAATAATAATAAACCACCATTTTAATAATAATAATAATAATAATAATAATAATAATAATAATAATAATAATGATAATAATAATACTAAGAAGAAGAAGAAGAAAATACATATTTGAAGTTGAAATGTATATATTAACTTTAATATCAGTATGAAAATAAAAACAAAGAAAGTATTGAGTTGCCATGGATGTGAACATTCAATGCTGACTGAATTGTGTCCAGCCAATATAGCCTACAGAAGCTTTGTAAGCTGGTGCAGAAGGACAGTATGTTGGGTTCAGACCTGTCCATGGTTGAAACTTGACACATAACTGGCTATAAGGTCCAGCTTGTTGGGTCTACTGAGCCAAGAGATCTTCAGGGATTATGGGTGTCAGCACCTCGTTCACATATGGGGCAGGGTCCTGGAAAACCTTCTCGAAGATCAAGTCCAGCAGTGCATCAACGTTGTCTGCAGTGCATTGAACAAAAAATATGTTTACAGGAAAATTGCACTACAACCAAAAAGCCTTGTGCTACAGTGTTGTAAAGTTTCTCTTATTTCTCCTAATTCCTTTTTATTTATACCTTCTCCTTATTATTTATTTTGAAAACCATCTTAAAAGAAATCGGATTGTATTTGTTTGTGTTTATTTTCAACTTGTGTTATGGCTGTGTGCCCATGTTTAGTTTAATTCATGAGGTTTAAATAAAAGATTGTAAAACTTATGGAATGTTGGCTCTGTCTTCACTGGTTTGGCCCTGAACTCTCCCTTCCTGGACTTTGGAAAGATCAGTTTGAAAAGAGGATCCCCTGATGATGTGGTGGCTTGTCGACTAACAGCATTCTTATTTTAATGCAGTGCAGCCAGGTAGAGTCTTGAACAGTAAAAAGACAATTAAACATGAAAACAATTGCAAGAAATGGGCAAATGTTCTCAACAAGTAATCACAATTTAATTTACCTGCACAGCATTCCCAGATATGGATAGGAATAAAACATGACAGCACTGTTACAGTATAAATTCATGCACTAAAGGCAGCAACAGCTAATTGTTACACTTGATCAAAATCAATTTGCAATCTAGAACAGTACAACCCTTCACTTCTGTAATGTGAATGAAGAGTCCTAGAAGAGAGTTGTGTGCCAACACTGCATCTTTGTGGTGGCACTGTCTGGCAGACAATATCTCTTGTAGTGCTAGCAGGTAACTGTAATGTACTGGCCTATATAAAAAAGAGAAGTGACATCAACTTTATCTTACATGTATAGCTATGCCAACTGCTACATAAAGTTTAAAAAAGGATCACTCATAAATTAAAGCTGCAAGCAGTGATGAACAGTCCACACATGTTGGGGCATGCTGGCGTCAGGGTGTGCCCGGAGATGGCAAGACCCTCTTACATGTTTCAGCAATTTGGAACAGATGGCAAATTGTTTGTGGAAATTATAGTGAGTTGATAGTTTTAAGGTGAAGCATCAAAATGGACCGCACCACCTGATGTAACATAGATGAAAGCTTTTGATAAGTCTTGCCCACAGATACTACTTGCAAAGTTTGGTGGAAATCGATGAAATGGCTTTGGAGGAGTTGGAATACATACGTGTATATTTTTTTCACAGAGCTTTGGTAGCTCATGGGGAAGTAATCACCTGGATTTTATATTGTTTGGACAGACCAATGTGGAGATATCCAACACGTGTTTTGTGCTAAATCTGCAGGATGTTGTTATTTAATCACTTGAGTATTGTTTGGAATATCAAAATCATTTTAATAACTTTTCGTAAGGAGAGGCCACAGATGCTGTGTGCAAAGTTTGGTGCAAATTGGTGAAATCGCCTGGGAGGAGTTCAAAAAAGTAGGTTTGCAACATTTGGCGAATTTGCAAGAAAAAAACGGTAGGTGGAAATGGGCATGGCCTATACGACGAGACTCAGCACAATTCACTAAATATTTGGATATAAGGTTTTTGAATGTGCAACAAAATATATGGGCGTTATAAGCGAAAATGCACTTTCCTTCATTGTAGCGCCACCTAGTGGTGGGAATTGAGGACAACAATAGATGATGACATTTTTCAACAGGTGTGACATATATTCCAAGTAATTCCAAATAATGGAATTATATATATATATACACACATATATATATATACACACACATATATACATATATATACTAGGGATCGACCAATTATCGGCTTGGCCGATAATATCGGCCGATATTTGGCATTTTTACGATCATCGGCATCGGCCGTTTTTTTCACCGATAACCGATAAAATTAATTAATATATTTTAAAATGCGCTCCTTCGGCTCTGATGCAGCCGTCTCTGCCTGAAGTCACCACTCTCTTGGTTGTGTAACAATGTCCCGCCCACATCCCTCACTGATTTGCTACTTGGCACAAGCGAGCCAGTGACAGCCAATCAATCAACACTGAAGCCTCTACATGCAGTGCCACAGACACAGAGGAGAAACAGAGGATTGCTCCGGTGGCTGCTCCAGCAGAAAAGGTAAGGCAGTGTCAGTCGAAGTTTCAAAGCCCTTCGATGAAGTTTTAAAAATACCACAGCCTTGATCAATATTAGTGTTAACATTCAGGCGCAGAGTCGACATTTCACCAACCTACTTGTCTAGTCGCATCAAGCATACGACTTTGCAAGATAGGACTAGCATCACTCACGACAAAAAAAATAAAGAATAAAAAAGAAAATAAGTTGGAGACCCTTACGGTTATCATTACTTTGTGGGAATAATTAATTTCCTAACGTGTCTCAGCCCGTGGGGCGGCTCCTGGTTTGTCAATAAACAACACCCGAGGCCATTATAGCCTATAAGTTTAACACCACACACTAACGTGTTCTCTCCCTCAGTGCTCATGCTGCCACTACACAATGATCACACAGAATATGTGTTAAATATTTGTCTTTTTGCCGGTCACTCGTAAAGTCCAGGGAAATGATGGGCCATTTCAGTGACTCAAGCAGAGAGCACGATCAATAAATTTACCATCGCGTCTAGAACCCACGTGTGTAAAGTAGCCTTTATTGTTTGCATTTACAATTGCCAAGTGCCTTATTCTTATGTAATATGACATACAGTTCTAAGCACAATAGTGTACATTTAATGTTCTGCGATTCAGAATATGAATTCATTTCTCTAAATAAATAAATATAATAATAAATAAGGAACTATAAGTGAAAAACTCTGGTGAGCACTGAAAGTTGTGTCTTTATTTACTCCTGCTGTTTTATGTAAGATCTGAAAAGTAACTATTATATCTATGAAATAGGCATTTTCGTTAAGATTATGTGTTCATGTTCATGTTTTGTGAAAAAAATAAAAATTATTTTTTCAGTGTAAACAAACAGTATACTGTATTCATTCTAATCCCAGGTGTGTTTCTGTAAATTCTGACACCAAAATTTTCATTTTTACTGCAAATAAATATCGGTTATACATATCGGCTATCGGTTTCGCTTGGTTATCAATAATCGGTATCGGCCCTGAAAAATCCATATCGGTCGATCCCTAATATATACACATATATACATATATATACACACACATATATACATATATACACACATATATATATATATATATATATACATACACATACATATATATATATATACACATACATATATATATATATATACACATACATATAT
>JARJLU010019228.1:11873-51615 GCA_030272975.1 Sparidentex hasta | reverse complement strand
AGACACAGCTATTATGCACGACCACAGATGTATAGTACCTGCTACACCTGACATCATATAATCTTTAATTATATCAATATACTTTATTCATTTGTTTATTCACATAAAGATCAATACCATCATCAGGAAACCTGCATTGAAAGTGGTATAAGTGAAATTCTTTTCATACGGACACAAGGTTAATACATTTGGCCTCCTGTGTTTTCGCTCCAGGCTCTGGCTACATGCTGGTGTCTGCCGGTTAAAGTCCATCAGCACTCGCTCGTTTAATCGAAACATAGGCCTCCGTGCCTCCACACTGGTCCTGTAGTCCAGTTAACTACAATCAAGCTATTAAGGCTGAGAAGACATCGTAGCTCCTGGCTACCCATCACTCAAAGTGGCCACAACTCTAATCATGCATAACTTTAAGCTTTGTTATAATTTAAATAATTGAGGCATATACAAATGTACCCCTATACAGTCGTCATGAAGTGATCAGTTATGTATAAGTAAACCAATATTTGCACAAGGCAATACGTGTTTATTCTTGCTGTAAAGTCGGGCATGTTACCATTGGCTCATGTAGGGATTGACTTGCTTGTGGACTCAACCTCATGCCATTTGAGGAGCTGCATTATTTGGTTCTTCTGTGACGGCTCCAATTATAAGACAAGGAGACTGCTGCTTGAGCTCAAGCTACCGCGCTGCAACAATTGTGATAGTGGACTAAGGGAGCTGCCATTAGCTGAGATTGTGGTGGCTCATGGTGTATCCTTTGAGGCCTTTGTCCAAATGCATCATGTAAACAGCGTGAGGTCAGGCTCAAAGTAGCGCAATATGGCCAACTAATATTGACGTCATTAGGAAGATTTTGAATACCTTATGTCATGTATGAGCAGAATAAAACGACACAAAGTCTCTGTTTCTCTCACAATAAGCTAAAGTTACTGTCCATGTGAGAACTCTGAACGTGACAGCCTGCTTTGTGTGAGCTTTTACCAGCTAATTGTCAAACCCCCTAATTAATTTCCATTTTTTTTAACGTTTTATTTTAAGGGAGTAATCTTTGGTATAATTTTCACATCCATTTACTTTTTCAATGGCGGAAAATCAAGAGGAAGCTTTTAGTTTGTAATTACACTGTATTGCTTAGAATGGCACTTGTCATTTTTAAAAATTCAATTTGATACTACATGACATAATTAGATGTAATATTAAAAGACTTCCATAGAAAATACTAATTATTGCCTTCTAAAAATATGCAGTAATTAATTAGGCTTACTGACTCTGAATCAAGCTCTGTGACTGGTGGGTTGTTTTCCATTCGGTTTGCAGTTGTTACATCACCTGATACCACAAATCTTTTGGACAAGCCTGTGGCAAACAGTACGAACTAATAAAGGAAAAAAAAAATCAACAAATCCATATCCAATATGAAGTCCTTACAGCACCAAAGACAGTTTTTCCTGTAATTAATTAAAGTATTGATCATGCTTAAGACCGAGTGTAATTCATTGGTTAGGGTTTAAGGACAACACTGGTTTTCTGTCCTTGCAGGACCAGGAGAACCTCGATTGATTTGAAATGAAAATATCAAACAAACACACAAGCACAGTCTCAGTTTTTTTGTGCGCAGTGGGTCATATAATTAACCCTAAGATAATGTATTCAGGTAAATGCCCCATGCAGCACACCTGGAGCAGCACTCTCACAGAGGTTCAAGGGTTTTCCTGTGATATAAAAGCCATGGACAGCAGTAACATATCATACATTTATTCAGTATTTTGCATATTATATCCTACATATCATGCCACGACCACAGTCCATTACCATGGCAATGTCAAAGAGTTAAAAAAAATACTCCATTGTGTGTCCGTACATCTAATGAAATTCACAGCAGGGAGTAGAGTCGAGCCTTTCTATGGGCATTGCCATTTGTTAAATGATGAATAGAACAAAGGGAAGGTCAATGACTTAAAGCACAAGGTGGACTTTTAAGAGCTCCAGTGACGGGAGAGAGTTTTTTTTTTTTTTCAGACAAAGTGCTCCAACAGTGTTTTATCAAAATCAGAGGTATAAATAATACAAGACTCAAATGAATGTCGAAATTGCCCCGAAGGTCTCGGACTGGAAAAATAAATAAATAACTGCATTAAATAAAGAGGAAAAATTGACTTCTTCCCTGCCATGTAATTTTCTTCCCATGTTGTCAAAAAACGCTGTAAGGCCGTCATCCCAAGAGCAAAGGAAACAGTGCATCCAATTACCATGTCACAGTGCAGGAGTCTCCATGCTATTGCCTCATGCTGGATGACTTCATATACCTTGATGAAGCAAGACATATTACCATCTATTTCTTCAATAGACCGATATGTAAAGCCACTTCTGGCCTACTGTAGTCTACATCAGAAATTATAAGTGGAAACTCAACTGGTGGAGGTTTTGATTCATACAGTCAGGTAATGAGAAATCCTGCGAAGGCTGCGCGCCCCAAAGCATTGATTCATTTGGAGCGCTGCTGAATTTCCAGTGCCAGCGCGGGCCTGCGACTCTTTTAAAGTGCTCAGGCGTCTGGGACATCTGAGGGACTGATCTCAACATATCGCACTAGCGCTGCAAATGAATTGGTCCCCCAGGTCTCCAGAGCTGTCAGCAACTCACATTGTATGAGAGCTTCATTCATCAACACATTTCTCCCTGTGAGCAGCAACTTTTGCAAGAAAAAAAAAAAAAGAAAAAAATTGTAGCAAAACTTCTTTCTTAAGACTTTGGCATGATGAATATCCATGTGGTGTTGTGGAACGGTTTGCGGAGCTGAATTCATGAAATGGTGCCTGTCAGGGTGCTGTATTTTTTTTAGGTCAGGTGTAATACCAGTGTTCTTGAGAAACATCAGTTTCCTCTTGAAATGAACTAAATATTGTACTAAATAAAGATGTTCGTTGTTTCTAATCAAGTAAATATTAATTGATAAATAATCCTATTGGAAAATTTACTACCAAAAAGTAACTTCTTGTCAGGAGGAGTGTTGTTGGCCAACCAAACCACACAAAAGCTTTTAATTATTATTTTTCTAAATATAGATGTAAACATTTTTTAAAAATCTATATCATAATACATCTTTATTAAGCAGCTCAAATTATTGAGCAGTGAAAGCCACAAACAACTAACCAGTCTTGCTTGTGACACTTCACCAAGCCAATAAAACACAAAAAAGATAAATAAATGAATAGAATAAATAAAAAAAACAGTATGTAATCGTAATCAGTATGTACTCTGTACCACCATTTTCCTCTCCATCATCTGCACAGTGCTGAATACTTAGGAACATATTAATCTGAGAACACCCTGTCAAGGTAGGACTGACCCATTCAGGAGGGTCCTTGTATAACCCCCATACTGGAGACTTGGATTGGCTAAGACTTTGACTGTCCTGCCAGAAATCATTTATCAAGTAAACTTTTAAATGAAATAAAATAATAAGTTACACTGGAAAAAAATCCAACAAATGATCCTGTAAAGTTTTTCAAACAGGTAGTGAAGGGAAAGTGAAGTAAGATTACTTCCAAAGCAAGTTAACTCGCTCGAGAAACGTTTTGTAAGAATGAGACACTTTCTTGAAAGAAATGACGCAAATTGCTCCACTAGAGTAAAGAAAAATTTCTTTTGATTCCCAAAAGTTATTGAAATTATTGCAACCAGGCAGTGTTTTTCTCATCTCACATACATATTTGACTTTTCAAAGAAAGTTAGAGTGTTAGGACTCAATAGAATCATAAGACGAGATGAAGGTTTCTGCCGTGCAGGGTTACAGGTTATGCATAGACTTGGTGTCATGGGTAAATATTCATACAATGGATTAACAGACACTTAATTTCAGGGTCAAACACACTCTTTCGATTTCCCTAAATTGAATTGAAATAAATGTGGTTACATCCTGTAGATCTTTCTCCTCTCTGTGTTGCTGCTTTTATCACTGCAATCTCTCGGGGGCTCAGATAAACAGCCACTTACACAAACACTTCTTCAGACGAGGAGCAGTTTGAAGATTCGAGCATTTACATGGCATTTATTGTATGATACTTGAGCGCTGCCGTCCTTGTGACCCTATTGAGAAGCAGCTGTGAGGGTAATGATGATTACACAGCAATGTCAACTGTCTGGGCCCAGCACTCAACGCTGTGTAATCCAAACTCTCCGGCAGCGAAGCGCTTTCTTTCTGGGGAGGTGATAATTTACTGTAGAAGTGTGGGAAGCCTGGAGTAGGTGAATATCCTCTGAGTATTAGTGAAGGGGCTGTGAGAGGGCCGGTGCAGACTGACGTATCTAGCACAGACAGATGCTGAATGCGGACTCGGCTGCCGCCGATTTGGGAATGTAGGCTACGGGGGAACACGTGGCGGGGCAAGGTAGCAGGGGCACCCAGGGGAGGCAGGCAGATGGGCCTATATTAGACATCTCCGATCGCTCTGCCTCTCCCTGGACGCAGCCCAACACTGTCAGGTCAGAGAGAGAGAAGCGTCGGCCTCCTCAGATCCAGGTGGCTCCGCGTCTGACCTCACTTCTCCATTCGGCTGCAGCCACGTGTTCACGCCTCGTCCTGCGCGCGCTGGTGAAAGAGCAGCCTGAAGAACAGAGGAGATGAACGCTTTTTTTTCTTCTTGCACGCCAGCCAAGTAATACTTCTCTGTTCCCAGTTTGAAAATGTGTTCATTAAAGAACTCTCCACCCGAAAAGCTATAAACAGGAGATTAATGGCAGAAATCTCAGGAAGAGCACCAGAAGAGGAAACCGCCGCTCAGGACAGATAGAAATGCTAAACATGTTCCGTATGAAAAATAGAAAAAAAAATAGATAGAATACACATCTTATGTTCACATTTTGTGTATTTTAAAAGAAATTTCTGAATACCTGACGGTGAGAAAGTGTTATGTCTCCTCAGGCTAACGTCATGTCTTTTCTGTTTCCTGTTTTACTGAGGCACACCATCCAAAGACTCAGATCAGGATGTCGCCTATTGTTTCCTGAGGAATATACAGACGAGCAGAGAAAAGTGTGAACTAGCTATACATGGCGAACAAAGATCCCAGCCTAGGAAGAAAGTGGCAGCATTTTGTTCTTTTTAAAACACATCTACTTACTGTTTCCAAGTGTGTACATCCTGTGCTTTTTGCGTCAATGAAGTTTCCCAGAAATAAGTAGGTCCGCTCCGGCTCTCGCCTCTTTTAAATCAAGGCTGAAAACCTTTTTGTCTGGCACTGCCTGTCACTGAAGCAGCTGCAAGGGCTTGACTTGTAAATAAGGAACTGTTTGCTTACAACCTCACCATATCAGTAGGTCAATGTTTGTTCACAACTTGCTGAAGGCATAATGCCAAAAAAATTTAAAAAATAACAAATAAATAAAGATAAATAAAAAATCACATATTTGAGGTTTAGGTATCAGGATTGTCCCTACTTAAAAGATTAACCCCCCCCGCTGGAACTGTAGGGCAGACGCACACAAAATCCTAAAACCTCTGTCACAGCACTTGCTACATGTAATGGATAGATTAGCGGATAATTAGATAAAGTCAAAAGTTCAAATGATGATTTAATCCCATAAAGCTTCTCCACAGTAAATACTTCCCATCTCTGTGCAATGTGAAGTGATACATGGGGGGGGGGGCGGGCGTAATCCGGGAATCGCCCCACGGCTTGTATTCAATAACAATGCAATTTCAGAGCGGCTTGTATTATTTATTGAAGTGCTGTTGAGGGCACTGAACAAATTTACTTTATTGTCCAAATGGCTTCTTGCAAATCCTGCTTCACTGTATTTTGGTGTGGCAGTTATTACCCAGGATGCAGCGTCCTCTGCAGAGGACAAATAGACTTCTCGGTGTGAGTGTGTGCCATTAAATATGTTAATACACTGTATCTGTTGTCATAAGATTTTCAGAGCATTTGCAGTTTAATTTACAGGCCATCTGGGGAAGCGTGGCGCAGATAGCCAGATTAGAAATGTGGGGTTTTGATGCGCACCACACATGGTCGAACGATACTTATCCCGTGCTAGACTTTATTTTCAAAGCCGGGCAAGTGCAGGAGGAAAACGCACTCTTTGCTGAAACTCAAAACAGTGCATCAAATGTGCAAGCAAAGCAGGCGGAAATATTGATGCTCAAATGCAAAACAGTCTTTCGCTTTTCGAACGAGAAATCAACCCCGCGTACCCAGTACGCAGACAATTTTGGTGAATCTGATCTGATGAATGTAGGTTATCAAATTATCCTTTTGATTTCAGTAACGCACGTTATCCTACAAAAACCAGCTCTTGTGTAATCAATCAGGCAAAGCCTCCTTCTGACACACACTGCTGGGTATGAGGTGAGGTGTTCCCCCCCCCTGGGCCGCGGTCTTAGCCCAGGGTAAGACTAATAACTCTCTGGCTTGAGTGGCCTGAGCCTGGCTGTGGCCCTTCCCTCTGGTTCCCGGGAAAGGCTCCTCCGCTCCGTTATCTGCAGCGCGTCCTCCTGCACTTCCGACCGACCGCACGGCCGGCCCCCGCCGGAGGGCTGCGCCTCCGGAGGCAGGAACGGGTCGTTCGAAGATTGGGCCCACATTTTTCACGCCAGCAACAGCGGGATAAGCTGTGAGCCGAGCTCCTAACACGACACTTTGATGCACCCTCCTACTTTGAGAGGATCAGGATCAGTCATAGACATTCAGGGCTCTGTTGATTCTAAACCTTCAGGAGGAAAAGAAAGAGATAGAGAAACACTGAGCAAATAAATAATAAGGAGGATTTTGCTTTTGCTGACACATGCGACAAAATGACCGTGATAAATCTGCAGAGAGCATAAAGGGGATTGAGCCCACAAATTCAACTCAGAACTTTTTTTTTTCATTATTATTTATTTTTTGACAAAACTCACTTTCTGTCCTCTCCTCTCGCTCTGTTTCAGAGTAAAATGTCCTCAGGCGGTGGCACCCTCTCCACCTGACATTAAAATGCCGCTCTGGCTTTAGTTCATCTCTGGCATACACATTAAAATCCAATTCTCTCTCCCTCACCAATAATTTGTCATGCACAGCATGCCCTCCTCCAATATTTCGCTCCATTCTGCCAGAGCCAACGGCGCATCCATCTTTACAAATGCATGTTGAGCATATAAGCATTGTTCAAACTTACAGGACTTTATTTAAAATTCCAAACAGCTGCCAAGGCCTTATAAAGAAACCACATACGTCGCGCTGAACTACTGGGGGAATGTGCATCCAATATGACATGAGGGGGGGCATTTTCATAATAAGATGATCCTGTGCATGAATATTAAAGTCACTGTCAGCATTATCCGTCTCCACTTGTATGTTGGAGCAAGCAGGCACAGAATAGAAATGTGAATGTTAAATTTAAGAGGCTATTTTCAGAGCTATGTCGTTATGACATAGTAGATCAAACTGCTATGTTTAGCGTCCCTCCTGGTGATTAGAGAAACCTCGTTTGGCTTCCCAGATCAAAAACTTGACTCAGCAGGAAGCTCCAAGTGAGTAGTGGACTTACTGCACATTCCTCCGCTGGCTGGAAACCACCAGGTTCTCCATATTAAACAACAACACTCATAATTTGTCAGAGTTCTGTGGAACGACCCGTAGAAGCGTTTCCTGATCCATAAAAAGAATGCTAAATTGGTGAAAGCTGCGTGCGTAGCAGCTGAAGAAACGACAACGGTAGAATTTTGTTTCTTCTTGGTCTGATAAACAACTGCCATCGCTACAGAAAATCTCTTTTAAGGTTTTAGTCAGGTTATGTTTAGTCACATTCGCTGACTTCCTCTCTCATTCTCGGACTCTCCCCGGCAACCGACGATCAAATGTAATAAAACATGGAGTGAACTAGCAGATTTCTCTGGGTTTGAACATTAGAAGAAATATAGAACGAAGGTCTAAAAATTTTAGTCATCAACTACCGTGTTTATGGAATCAACCAAAGAAAATGGTATACTCCCAAAAAAGCTATTAACTAAATAGCCAAAATGACAATTTTAAAGTTGGACATTTGAGCATGAAATCTTTTCATCTGAGATAGAGGTGTCCCTAAGAAGAGGACAGATGCTGTCCTTTGGGATGGAACAAAGACACTGAGACGTTTCGACTCAGCGTCCTCACATTCAGTCTTTCCTGTCCTCTTCGAAAGCAGTCCTCCCATTTCATGCTGCAGATTAAACCTGCAGCACCCCTGAATGAGAGCATGGCTTGCACAAGTGTGAACACAGAGGGGATCATGTGTGGCCACACAGACCCTAATGGAGCCATTATGACCCACTGCATGTGAGCAAATTGTGCATCATCACCTACACCACTTTTCTCTTGCTGCGTGTGTGTGTGTGTCATGGATGAAAGGCAGCTAGAGGCTTGTATGTGGAAGACACATAAAAACACGTTCAGAGAATTTGGTGATTCCAACTCGGATCACTCTTAGGAACAGAGGTTTAGTTTAAGAATGTCACGACCCTCTAAAAGCAGCTCGTCCGCAGAAGGCCCGACATAATTAACGAGTCGGGATATCACAATTATTAATCAATTTATTAACGCAAACAGTATTTACCAACAAAAGCTGGTGAGCCGGCCAAAAGAAACAAAAAAGAAGAAGAAGAGACACTCAGACCAACCCACAGCGGGCTATAGGATCTGCGCTCTCCTCTCCAATCTAAATCCACATAAATCTAAACCTCAGAAATAAAGCCACGAAAAGAGGACAACCAGACTCGCCAACCAAAGCAAGAAATAATAAAAGCAAAAGCTGAAACACAACAGGGCGGGGAGTATGTAACAAAGAACACAAATGTATAAATACACGTGTATTGGATAAAGTGGATAAATACATTTTTGAAACATGAAATGGCCTGGCGGAGATACCTGTTCTCCTCCTTTTGCCGGTGAGTTAAAATCTCAAAATTGTAGCCACAGAGTTAGACAGGAAATCAGTGGAAAGAGATGAAAATTACTTTTGGGCTATTTTGTAATGCTGTGAGACAAATTTTAATCCTCCTACATCAAATTCAGGTAGAAACAAAACTACTGAATAGAGCGTTAATTACATAGCACAAATACAAACGGCTATAGTTGTAAAAATGTCTACCACAAGTAGTATCAATAGCAGGATGTGATGTCATGAAAATATTACAGGTTCTAACTAAAATCTGGGCGCTTCAGTCTGTCCATGGATAAGACTTTACGCCATCTGACTAGAGGTTGAGAACACGGATTGGTCAAACCGACAGAGGACGTTCACCCAGGAGACTGACGTTGAAAGGTTAAAAGTTGTGTTTTGTCTTTCTAAATAAGCTTTTGCATTGTTGAGTCAAGATTTCTCCCAGATAATCCTGTTTTTATTTTACCATCCTCTCCCACGAGGGCAGAGCTCAGAGTTCATGTGTCCAGCCTCGCTTTTGCAACTCAGTGGACGGCTAAAAAAAAAAACGACAGGATGTCTCAAAAGAAGGCGCACCAGCGAGGCCACGGGGAAGGTTATTTTCAGGAATGATGACCTCGTTGACATTGATCTGCTCTGCATGAGAGGAGATGAAAAAAAAGCCAACAGGTGAAGCTTGTCTGACGTTCGGAGCAGATTATCTGATTTCAGCGTCGAACTGACCGGAATCCTGCGGCTGCTGTTTTGCTTCTGCGGAGCTCACGTATCTTAACTTGATCTCAGTCTATAAATCAATTCGAGGGCTCTGTGCTTATTTTTGTGGGTTGAGAATGTTCAAGAAAATGTCCTTAAAGCTTAATCCATAAAAGCCTTAGTTGCGCTTAAGACGAGACTTTACGGCCTCATTAGATCAACAACGTATGACTGGTGCGCCGTCTCGGTCCAAAAATATCGGGGAGATTGGATGCGAGAAAATCGTGCCACAAGACAAAATATTACAACGGCTGCTTTGTTGTGAAAATCAAATAAAACACTTCCCTCCAAGAAAGATGAAGTTCCATCTCATTGCTAAAGTAATGATGTATGCCATGGGTCAGGCAGGGAGAGGTGATAATGATGATAGTCATTTAACATATTTACTGGCGCACGCTGGATTACCATCTGCAATTTTATGGTTGATTTAGAATCACTTTATCCTCGCTTTTATAGCAGAGATTTCACAATCAAATGTGCATCAGCCACCCTTTTATCATCCCGTGTTTGCTGAGCCAGCGAAGGCCGGTTTATTGTTGCCGAGAAAAAAACCCCCAAAAAAAACAGAGTCTTTCATTACGTCTTCATATAGACGCCTTTTATCTAAGTCTCTTTTCAAAGGGAGGCCTCCATGTTCCGCTGGCTTCATGACCAGCGCTCATCATTACTGAGCCATTTGCTGTACAGCGCACAGACTTCTTCGCAAGGGCTGTAAAGTCAGTTAATGATTTTAGGGATGGTGGGCTGCAAAATCACCTCCTTTATTATTTCTCACAGTCTCTGTCTGAAGTGTGCACAAGGAAATGTGCATGGGCTTCTGCTGTAACACAGCCACTGGACTGGACCGTCTAATGCACCTAAGGGATGTCTTGATCGAGCTGGTAAGTGACTCTGGGGAAAGATAGTTGATTGTTGAGTCTTATTCCCAAGTTGTCTAATACCGATGCTTTTGATTGGTATACAGTTTTTTTTTTGTTAGTGGTCAGACCCAGTGATTGGTTGTTGGTGGCATCTTTACCATCAGATTCTCCTTTACAGCATTCAACAGATGAATGAGGGAGCAACGACTGAGCGCAGGGTGGTAGCAATGCGGAGCTGGTAATCAGAGCTAATCAGATTCTCTGTGTATTTTCTGTGAAAACTGGTAGTCTCTTGGTGCTTTGACAGTCATTAGCAGGATGTTTACAGCCCTTTAAGAGAGTCACTATCTGGGTGAAGTGGAGCTCCTGCTGTGTGTGTGTGTGTGTGTGTGTGTGTGTGTGTGTTTGTGGTGGGTGGGGTAGTCAGTTCCTAGTTGTAGCTGAGCTGTTTACAACGGTTAACGCTCTTATTATCCGCCGTAAATTTCTTGTTAAGCTCGGAAAACAGCACACTCAACACCAGGCACGAGCGCTGTTTACTGTTACAGAAGTAGGAATAAATTCTTGTTTTGCACGAGACTGCTTCTTCACTGTCAGTAATGCTCATGCAACCAGCAGCTATGTTGTCAGAGGTCACCAGAACTGGAGCAGTAGGCAACTAGCCTTTCACTCGAAGAGGTTACATTAAAATCTGAATACAGCTTTGGAGGCAGAGACCCATTCATTCCTTTGAAAGCTGCTCAGTGGCGCATGAAGCCATAAGGGCTTGACTTTCTGACGATACAATCGCATAAATCTCCACGTTTGTTGGGCCCGCGCTTGAGATTTCCCCCGGCTAACTTCTGGTTTTGTGCCCGGCTAACTCGAATAGAGATGCAAATTATCTAATCTTCGATTCTTCTAGAGTTTCTGAAGTTTATTGGATGTAATAGCTCAAATTATGATCAAAGAGGTGTGATGCTCAAAAAAGTATCCACCCTTTTACAGCCGCTTCGTTTAAAATGTAAGCTTATGGGAAAAAAACAATTTTTTGGCCCCAGTGGATCACGTGGTGCTGTAATTCCATGGTTTGTAGTAGAACTTGAGGTCTTGCCTATGTTGGTAATGGTTATGGAATTGCACTCATAAGACTATTTATAAGACCACTTATAAGCAGTTTCAATGTACAGTATGCACCCAGTGACTTTTGTTCTCTTGTATTTGTAAAGTCATATTCCAACACAAATTTATGCAATTATGTGTAAGTAAAGAAAAAAAAGAAAACGTCTGAGACACTTAATAGATTTACATCTTCAGGAAAGGAACCAATGGGCCTGATCCTCCCGAACACAGTTTAGAGGAAGTCAGGAAGGTTACCAGATGGTGGAGCCTTTGAGATATTAAGAGCAAAATGTCACGACACTGAACTGCCACTCGTTTTTTAACAACCAACCATGAGCTCACATGAGTCTCGTACGTCAGAGGGCAAGATGAGGTTAAATCTTCTGGAAATCACTAGTGAGTGAACCTTTGGTTGAGAATATTTTTAAATGCTTATTCTAAAAAAAAAAAAAAAAAAAAGTTCTAACTAGTTACCTCTGACACCAATCATATTGACTATAATTATCATCCAATAGCTTCTGTCTACAGTAAAATATCGCAGACTATGGTACAAAGAAGCAACTGGCCTGCTGGCTGTGATGATGTGGCACCCTGCCAACTTCACACCTCTCCCACCTGTCAAGTTGTAAGTAGCGGGCACCCTGGTTGTCTTTGAAATTAACAAAAAAATAAATTTGAGCAAACAGATGGGCAGTGGGAACCGTGTTTACCCAGATGGTGTCTGGACTGACAAAAGAGCAAACACCTTAAGCGACGCGTAATACAGTGTTTGCCACGAGATAAAGAATTCTTATATGGGAAAATGTGTTCCCTTTATCCTCGGGTTTACACGGGAGCCTAATGCAATCAGTCGAAACAAGGGGGCATAATGAAGATGCTAAATTGTATTAAAGGCTTACCAGCATTCTAAAAAGGTGATGCCAGCCCGGTCACAACGACGCAACGGCACGCAAACTTGATATATTCGCAATATCACACTCTCCGCAGTGCAGTGCATTCCTGCTGTGCCAACACATGGCATTCTCTCTTGGAATTTAGACACCTTAGCTGTTCCTGGTAAGTAACTTTTTACTTTGCCAGTGAGTGAAAATTGAGTTTGGGGGGTGAAAATGGATGCATCTGAGTTTTCTTTGTGCAGGACTTCGTCTGCATCCTTTGTAGGATTTAGATTCATGCGGCACAAGACACGCACGCTCATGTAACTGAAGCAGACGTAGCTGATGAATTCAGCCATATGCGGTGGACGATTAGACCAGACTATCGAGTTTAAAGTTGCAATGCGTAGGATTGCTCACAACGGCGATGTGTACTTCCCAGTCAAAGCCACTTCAGGTTTCACCCAGTTGAATGCTTTTAATGTGAAGCAGCAGCAAGAAGTGGTTGGTTTGCATTAGCAGTAACTTAATACCGCTTGGACACGAGGTTAAGAGAGCCAACAGTAAACATCAAGGCTACTAGGTAAATAAAATCAAATGAATTTCCTTTAAATCCTTGTGTTTGAATGCTATTGGATACAGCGCTACGATAAAACAGAACTACTGAATAGAGATGAAATGAAATAGCACAAATACATTGAACAGCTGTAGTTGTACAAATGTCAACCAACATCTGTACCAATAACAAGGGTTGGATATCATGAAACTCTTACAGATAATAACTTATAATAACTTCACACTCATGCGATCCAAATAGTATACCATCATAGAGGAAAAAGGGTTCATCTTCACTCTCAGACGTGTTAAGTCTAATAAATGTGAGTCCTCATGAGTTTTTTCTGTGGAGATCTCTGTGTGCAGTATTCTGATTGGAATTTTATCTACAATATTAAAACCCCCCCAAACTGACGCTGTCCCAGCCTCGCCGGACAGTCATTGAGAGGTGATGGTAATCATGAGGAGCATAAGATTAGAAGTTGATCCAGAAGCTTAACAGCAGCAGGACCCGCCATTATAAAATCCTCAGTGAGACTTGAGGGATGGAAGTCTGCGAATTAACAGCTAATAAGCCACCGATGTCCGATCATCGCCATTTTGCTTCTGTTTTAGGTTCCAGTTTTGTGTTGAGAACTTCATTTAAGCACTTTTTGCAAGAGGCACAACTTGTGGCGTAGAAATGTATCAAGTGTAGTTACTGTGAATCACATCATAAACCATTGTTCTTGGATAATTACATGAAGACAGTCATGTTACACACCCCTCCAGTCTTATTTATGTCTATTTGTTCCCAGTCTTATCCTTTTCACCTTATTGCTTTCCAATGTATTGCTTCTATAACAATGGCGCCTTGTGCCTCCTATGTATTGTACCAGACTGACACACCAAATCCCCTTTTGGGATTATTAAGGTATCCTGTCCTGTCCTGTCCTGTCCTGTCCAAGCTTGCGCTGTCCTGTCCTACAGGTCTATACTCACCTTAGGGGGTTGGTGTAAAAGAGTAAAGCAAAACATCTCTAAAAGTACCGTGATTGTATGTGTTGGAACTGCTTGAAAATGTTATCTTGTACAGTTGATCGTCTATTTTCATCCACTTTCTGTTGCGTTAGCTGCAATTTTGGGTTCACACATGAACTGTGGCACACAGCAAAATTATGATGAATTATCGTAATTATTATACACTCTACTGGATCTCGCTTAAGTTAGGACGAGGCCTCGACTTGGAGGGTGCAGGAGTTACCTTGAGTTTAGTAAACTGGAGTCATAACAATCTGGATTTGCAGTTTTCATTTTGCCTCTCGACGCCTTCATGACTGTATGCAAGGCCTCTTCTCATCATCCCATACAAAACTTCAGTCTTCATGGAAAAATCAAACCTTGAGATACTTTATTGTAGCAGATAAAAGTGTAGATACAGAACGTCTGTATATTTTTAGTAGTTACGTCCCTCCTCATGCATCACACCAACATGTCACAAAATGCTTGCATGTTGAGTGCTAAAATGTTTGATGAACATTTCGTGGGTTCGTTCACTCAGAGCAGGTCAGAACTTACTTGCCAAGATAGAACCTTGTCTGCAGTACCTTGTATTGCAATGCTGTATTAAATCAACCATTTAGTATGAATTAATACTGAAGCAGGCAAGGACTGAATTCTCATGTTTTTTCCTCTTTAAACATTGTGACTTTTAAAGCTACCTTCTGGGTTTTGTTTTGATTGGAAGCCTGCAAATTTAGTTTGCACACCAACCTTGTTCGCAACAGCAGCAGCTGTTTTTAACACAAAGGTCTCTGTTGAAGCCACTGTTCTCTAAGTGGGCAGCGTTTACAAGTGAGAATAACAAAGTTAGCGACAGGCTTGTGAACATGGTAGAGCGACTAGCAAGATAAAGTCTGCGTATTGTCCCTTTATGTAGTGGATGGAGACCAAAGAGACACTCAAGGTTTGTTTCCAATTTAGCCATATCAGATGTGGAATGCTCACTTTTCTTCTTGAGAAAAAAAAACAACAATACACAAAATAAAACAAGCTAACAAACAGAAGATTACGCAACTTAAAATTCCCCCCATGTGGAGAGAATCATATAATTGCATGCTAAGCACTGTGGCACACATGGCAACCATTCATTATTTTGCATATTACATAGATTACTATTGTTTATTTATTAAACCCAATAAAAGGCTAATCTTTGTCTTTTGAGAAAATGAACAGTGTAATTTTGAAATGGCTCCAGGCTTCAGAGGCTGCCTTTGAATACCATATTAGTCACCGTAATGAAGCTCTTTGAATGCAAGCACAGAAAAACTTATCACATATGTTGACAAGGGTTGTAAACAGAATACATTGTCTAGTCTTGTGGCTGCTTTGCACTGTGTTCGATTATGGCGACCGTCTGCGGGAAGAACTCCATTTCTGTCCCCTGAATTGGGCAGCACTCCAGTAACCCATCTCCTGACACTCTAACTCTAATTTTACCTGCAGTCAAATTTGCATTTGGGCACAATTTGCATATGTAACATTTTTTTCTCGAGCCAAACTTTAATCGGAGCGAGCTTAAACATCGTAATTGTCTTGTTTGGAATTATAGCTGCGGGAAACCTCTCAGCATTCTCCTACACAAGTGCATTGTGGTTATTGTGCTGCTAGTTGTCACTCTGTGGTCGTGCTATTGTTTGTGCTGTTTTGTTCTTCATGTGGAAACATTTTTTTTTTTTTTTTTTTTTTTCTCAAACACTTCATTCAACCCCCAGCCTTGACTCAAACTGAGGCAGGCTCCTATCAGTGTCATGCTAATTAGTTTAAATCATAATTTGAGGGAGAATCATCATAATGCAATTTTTACGCCTGCCGTAATTGAAGATAAAGATATTATTAAAAATACCGGTAACACAACTACTTCTCATTTAAATGATAATTTGGTGTCATTGTGTTATTTTTTGTGTGTGTGTGTGTGTGTGTGTGTGTGTGTGTGTGACTGCGCGGAGCTGGGACAGCAATGTGGGTCAAATGAAATTAGGCATTTAAATGACAAAGCGTGCTCACGCTACGAGAACGCAGCGGCTCCGTTCAGATTTGTCAAAAGTCTTTCATCAGCTTCCGATGTGATTTATGAGGGAGCGGCTGGGGCCCTGTGCTCTACTGTATGCCGATGCACCAATAGTGTGACAAATGGCTGTGGGCCCGGTGACTACAAAGCACAGTAAACAGAGCCGGAGCTGCCGCCGCTTCACACAGTCGAACTTTCCACAGGGCTTCCTCACACATCATTCATCTCCTTCATGCCTTGATGAAACTGTAGAGAACGTACAATAAGGATGGCGTTATAGTTCATACTGTACGCCGGAGGACAGAGTTGTTGTTTTTTTTTTTTGGCTCAGCTGTGACATATGGCCCTCGTGCATAGCGGTTTCCTGCCTTAGATCAAGATGGAGAGGTTCATATTATGTAATGTGGATTTTAAGCAAGTAAACAGTTAGCAGGAGACTTTTATTAAGATTTCTACCCAACACTGGAGCAGAGAAAACACATATATTTTTGGCACTATGTGCAGTTATACCTCAGGCAAGATGTTTTTACTAACGTGATCTTCTTATCATTAAACTCAGCTTAGATGAAGACAAACCAGCCAGACAAAAGAGGGCCGGGGTGAACAGCCAGCCTGTTCTCATTCCCAGTGCTTCAAATACGGCAGCGTGGTCAGCGAGGCATCAAAGTTCGGCGCTGCACTGGTGCCCCTTCAGTGTCACTTGTCGATGTGCCCCTCAGGTGCAGAGTAAAAAAGCAAGAATAGTCTCGAATGAGGGGTGGATGAAATGCTAATACACTGGAGATGAACGGTCAAGAGTTAAGTTCTATTCCTTGATTAAATGACGTTGCGTCACATGAGTGACACATTTCCGTCGATTGCTGTATGTGATGTGAGTCATGTCTCCCGTTCTTTTCCTAAAACTTACCAAGTAGTTTTGGTTCTTAAACCCTAACCAAGCTGATGCCACTTGACAACATCAATAACAGTGCTAAAGTCATAATATGTGTGTCAGCACCCTTATTGTTAAAGTCTAACCAGGTGTTGCATGTGATGTATTCGCGCCATCTGAAAAAATGATCCTTGAGGGGATAGTTAGAGCTCCATAGTTTGAAGATTAAAGGTGCTATCTGTAAGAAAAGTTGATCTTTGAAATGACGCTCAGGGTTTCCAAACTTGTCAAAAACTGACGCTTTGGGATCGGAAACCCACCCATCCTACAATCCCAAAGTGTAGTTTCTTTTGGAAACCCAGTGTGTCATAATTTGATGGGCTGGGAATGAGACCCAAAAATCTACTTTTCTCACAAATAGCAGCTTTTATCTTCAAGGCTTTGAGGCTACAGACCAAACTGCTGTATTTAACGAGTTCAGAGTAAGAGTGTGTTCTGCTCCTTTAATGCAGTTCTTTGTTTTCAAAGTTTAGCATTGAAAAAAAAAAAACAGTTATTTCCTTTTTCAGTGTGCAGTAATCATTAGCTTAAAGGCTGAGTCTTTTTAACCTTTAGAAAAAAAAAAAAATCAGCCCTAAGATCTGTGTCCTGTCATTCATTCTTTTTATTTGAGATAAAGCAAACATTCTGCTTCTCAGCGCCAGTGTTTTGGAAAAGAAAGTGAGCAAACCGCACACCAGTGGTCATCAAGACAGGCTACTATCTCCATGTTAAGCTGAAATGCCATTTGAGTTCATTAAAACGATATATTGTAATGTCCTGTCACAACTATATTTTTCTTATGGTATAGGCCTGCCACACAGATGTGTCAGTTTTAGTTATAGATTTGTACGGCTCACATTAATGTTGGTTCCTTTGCCTGTATAATCTGTTCATACTATACATTTGTGAATGTATGTAAACTTTTGGTTGATGGATGGGGATGTGGAGGGGGGCTGGCAATGAAGCAATCCTGAACACATCTCATATTTGGTGAATGTTTGAAAAGATTCTAGATGACTCTAAACTATACAGTTTCAACATTGGTCAGAAACTAACACAGGGGTGGGTGTCTCTTTGTCCACCAAAAGTGTTCTTCACAATTGATCTCCAAAGCAGGTCTGGCAAACTTTGAAAAACACACCATATAAATAAATTTGACTTGACCGAAGACATTGTTGCTAAGCAACACATTTCCAAAGACCTCCAACATTGTACGTCTTGCCCAAAAAAAGACAAACAGAGAGAAGTTTGACTGAAGTAAACCATGTAATACAAAAACAAACACGGAAAAAGTGTTGTGTTCCCTCCACCGCAGCTGCTCTCCAAATGAAACGCTTGCCAGGAGGCTTAAGTCAACTCAGCTGGTAGCACAGATGCTGTCCATTCCCTTCAACACGGAAGGGAGCACCAAACTCTCTGTGACGCCAATTTCAAATTGGAGAGCTGTGATTCCAGCTCAGGCTCCTGCTCGACGGGTGAGAGGCCCCGAATGTAGCTCCACACAAACTCAGCAGAGCCCATACGATGAAAACTACTGAGGTTTTATCCTTTCCATTTTGCAACTTTTATTTCAGTCTCTACGTACCTTTAGAATGGACCCAGCCGCGCCGTGTATAACATACAAACCACAATTCATCACATCTCATGACATGTGGAATATCTCTGCAAGAGTAATACATAATTACAAGCATAATTGCATCACTGCCTCGAGATGAGGCATAAAACAAAAATAATACTTGTAGGAAACATCCATAAAACGGGTGTATTCACAGATAATCACTGCCTGCAGGTGGAATTAAATGAGGTTAATTAGAAGGCCACTGAAAAATGGAAATATAATAATAATGAAAAAAAAAAAAAAACAGAACTTGAGAAAAGTCATGATGTATTGTGCAAATTGGGGGTAATAGAAAGTTGACTAACTTTGGACAAGCATTGGACTTAATCATGTCTATTGTTGGACTGCAGCTGTAATCTAATAGAAAAAATTTGATGCATTGTTGAATGGCAGCGGTCTCCTGCTGCTTACAAGTGAGCAGCTGTTCCGACCTTTCCAACAAGTCGTCATACCTGAGGGACAAAATCAGTCTTCCGTTGTTTACTTAAGTGGCCAAATTGGGCACCTGCGGATTTAGTACGACCAGTAGGACAAAAAAAACACACTAAACTGCTTTGCTAGAGTGTGGGGCAAGGTTGGTCGTGGCATTATGGTTCAAATGTGGTGAGATTTAAACAACTAGAACTGCTTTGTTTAGCTTTGAAACATCTAAAGGAAATAGATTTAATTCATTGTTAGAGGGCTCTAAGGTTGCTGTTTTGTAAGAGATGGGACATGAATCATGATCTCCAGTGTTAGATCACAAGCTCAAAGCCGTGAGACAGCTTACGTTTATTTATTTTGTTCATTTCTAAAAAATTTTATTGGTGAAATTATGTGAAAGACAAGGTGACATGAGGGACAAGTACATCACACCACAAGGACCTACGAATACATACAGTGGACATACAGTACAGATAACAACAGAAAACAACCTAAAGTTATGATGATATGTATATAGGAGTGTGTGTGTGTGTGTGTGTGTGTGTGTGTGTGTGTGTGTGTGTGTGTGTGTGTGTGTGTGTGTGTGTGTATGTGTGTGTGTGGTATATTATATAACCCTGTTTCATGTTGTTGGTTAGGGACTAGTTGAAATGAAGAAATATGGCTCAGTTAAAGTTATTTTCTGCACCATTAATTTGTTGCAGCCACTTATTTTCAGCAGCTCCTCTAACCTTCTATCTGAGGAGAAAACATGCAGTCATGTAGAGGGAAAAAAAAATTAATAAATATAGATCATTGTCCAATCTATAAACATTAAGGATATCACATTCCCAAAATAAGAAGAAAAAAAAAAGACAGTGTAGCCATTGAATGTTCTGCATCTGTTACATTTCCTCCAGAACGCATTTAGAAAAGCACAGGAACAGAAATAGAAAATGCAGAAACGCTTTCTCACACATAAATAGGACATGTGAGCTTAAAGAGCCATTCATTGTAAATAGCGTTGCAAGATATCACCAAGAGTATAAAAGACAGCGTTCCCGAAGACAAAAAAGTCTAAATAAACAATGCTTCGGAGAAAGCAGGTCTATTCTTTCACAACAAGAGCGCTCGGCTTCCCCACAGTGTCATTTTTCATTTTTCTTATCTTCTGCACCTTGAAGGCTGCCACAGAGGAGAAGTCTGCAGCGCTGCGCTCCAGGAAGGCTTCAGTGGTCTCAAGAGAAAAAAGTCTTCGTTTAGTATTGAACAGTCCAGTAACCATGTCTTTTGAGCTATGTCTGAGGCCATTGCCTCCTCTCTCAAACTTCCAATTGCACGTTTTCTGTTGTGGGGAAATGTGATAGCATTCTCTCGGAATCTCTGCGGATATCAATGCCTTTCCTTGACCGCAAATGTCATGGAATTGAAATTCTTGAGGATGTGTTGACAGTCAATTTCGGGGAATAGAAAAAAAAAAAAAAATGGAGAGGAGAAAGATTTGTCAGGGCGCTTCACTGTTTTTACGTGACTGACACTGGGGAAATGGGAAACACCTTTTTTTAATGTTGTGTGGGGTGGGATTTTTGCTTTTCCTGACAATTTTCACAGTTTCGCGTGCTGCACACCTAAGTGAGCCTGAACCACTTGATAAAAGCAGAAAAAAGCAATTGCCACTGTCATCTGCAAAATGGGATTTGTGATGTATAGGCAGCTGTATCTTATCCACTATCTCTCGTAACTTACAGTATGTTGACTGTTACAGCGCAGTACGAGCTCAATTTACACACATGGCTTTATCCTGTAAAAGCCCTTCTTCTTTCCCCCCCGATCATCTCTGACCATTTATAGAGGGAGTGGATGCATTACGCAGTTTTTATAACTCAGCTGTGTATTGGAAAAAGCCCCAGTGTCTGTCTGCATTTTAATGCTTTCTAATGTTTTAATCTCTGACTCTCTTTAAAATGGCAGAGGGTAAAGGGTGGTAGACAGTCGCTCGTAGACATTTAACCTCAATATACACTGTCAATTCTTTTCAGCATGTGGAGGAAAATGTTTTTTAAAAATTTTTTATATGAAAGGGCGGGAGTAAGGAGCAATGTCAGATCTATTGAAGATCACATTCTTTGAAAGGAGGGGACACTGAGGAGCAACCCAGTTTCTTTTTATCCAACCTTAATCTTTGTTTCATCAATCTGAAACATTTCATTTCCTGTGCACCACAAGCTATTTCCTGGGAAACTGCCATGATGTTTACAGCACAAGTCGTCTGAAAGCTTCGGTGTACAATCAAAGGAGCAGTAACAGTCACGGGTTGATTAACCAAGAGCCACACGGTCCCTGGGCACCTCGCATTCAGTCGGCATGAAACCTGAACATCACTGTCCTTGACCCCATTCAGCAAATTCTTACTCACCGCTCATGATGTTGTCAGTCGGAAATGTTTCTTGATGGGGTCCCTGGTGATCAGAGGGCTCTCTGCCGCCGCTGTGTCACTCACCGACAATTATTCACCCCCTGCCGAATCTCACATATCCTGAATGATACGGAAGCTATTGATGGACGGCGTGCTCTTTGCATCCTTCTCATTGAATATTAGCCCAAGGTTTTAAAAGCTAAACTAATCAATATGTTCATATCCACAATGGATCAAATTACTGTATAATGTAAAGGGGGTTGTGATACCCACAAGTGAATTACCGGCCAACTTTGTGCTTCTCCTCGGCTTTATGAAGCAGGCAAGCTTCTCTGTTCCACTTTATGGCCTGCAGCTTGTCTGTTTTGGTTCACTCTGATGGCTCTCCTCAACCTCCTTTACAGCCTCACCAGACGGTTTTAATACCACTTGGATGCTACCACACAAGAGCTGACAACGTTAGCATCTAGCTGGTGTGGCATGTAGGAGCTCAAGAGTGGCACACATTATGTAAGTAATTGGGCGAGATGTGTCCTTTGGTCAGTGTTTGCTGATAATACAAAAAGCTGCAACAACTTTATAAGCTGATAAAATGTAATATTGATAAGTGTGATACTGAAAGTATATAAATGATTCAGTGCTAGTTAAGAGACACATTGCATGGTTTATTTTCCCGCCTCAGATCCAGACAGGAAACAGAGAGAGGGGTTCTGACATGCAAGAGCTGTATGGTACACATCTTCAGCTCCAGGGTTAATACATGATATACTGGATATTACTTCTTAACTAATCCTGGAAGAATTTTTTTAGCCATTAAAAGCACCGTAGATCGTATCTGAAACTGTTCTATACATCACATTTACATTTACATTTAGGGAGTCATGCTATGCGGGATCAGTGTGAAGTCGGAACAAATGAGTCTTGAGTCTTTTGCGGAAGATGGCGAGTGACTCTGCTGTCCTGACTCCTGACATTGGAGTTCGTTCCACCACTGAGGTACCAAAACAGAAAAGACTTGTGACTTAGCTAACCCTGCTCACAGCGATGGCCGGCTAGCTGATTTAATAGAGCAAAATGCTGGCGCTGGGGTATGTGGTCTGACCAGTGTTTGGAGGTAGATGGGTGCGGTTCCGTTGACAGCCTTAAAGGCCAGTGTCATAGTCTTGAATATGTTTTCAGGTGTTGCTGAATAGTACTGCATATGTAGGAAAGCAGTATAAAGCCTTTTGTTTGCTCCAGAGGAAGATGCATTTAATCTGATAAATTGCTTCAAGTGAATTTCCTCAGTGGCTAAATTGCATTGTGGGTAATGTAGTTGCCAGCTTTTGAAAAGCAGTGCTCTGGTGTAGCATAGCACACCTATAACACTGCTGGAGGCGTTATGGAAAGTTTAAAAATCAATCCATCAATACCAGAGACATCGCCTTTTATCATTCTTTGTCCCTTTCAAAACATGGTGCCTACATTACCCACAATGCAACTAAGCCACGGAGTCACATGACTGGAGGCAATTAACTGATGACATCTTCCTCTGGAGCCACAAAAACTATTTATACTACCTTCTTTCATATATGTATTCGTTCTCCCCACAACCTGCAAATGCACTTTAATGGGTGCAATTGGTGACATTAACCTTTAAAGTAAGTATTGAAATGTGTATCACCACAGATTGTTTATGACTACACAGATTATATGCACAGTTCTCACTGCCTCAGCTGCATCTGGCAGGTGTTGATTGGATCTGATCCCCTAATGATTCCCTTGTACAATAACCGGAGCCAAGAGAAGCACAGGGTTCATATGAGTCTTGACAACGAGAAGACTGAGTCTCTGTGATAAGTAAAATATTACTCATGTGACAATTTACTGAGAGGATTCATTTATTTGATGGCTTGTTTCATTTAAGGGCTTTTCATTTTGCCTTGGATAACCATTAAGTCAAGTTGATACTTTGGTATGATTGCCGTTAACAATTTGTACCATTGCTGAGATGATTGTTGCATCGTCTGAATCAGCTGTGAACACTGCTAAATGTTTTTTTTCATCCAACAACTAATTTAAAAAAAATACATTAAAGTTACAATAACAATACTGTAATATATGAATGTATATAATGTATATGTAATGTGAAGATGTACAGTATAAATTCTTATAATGCATGCACATTTTTTAAATTTCTGTACATAAGAAGCTCTTTAGAAAATAAATGAATGGGGTGTCGTTGCAAATGAAAGGCAAGTTAGCTGCTAAGAAAAAAAAATCATGAGTCTCTACTGGAAGGGCAACTTTAAAAAATAATGTTTGTTCGCTAAGTGCAATCAGATCATCCAGCTGGAGCGATAATCTACGGTGTGTGTCTGGCACATGCTAATTTCAAATGCTCATACTGCAACCAATTTCGAACGTACCATATGGGCCTTGAAATGGCAATAGAATGTGTTTCTTTTTGTTGGCATTTGTGTTGCTGAAACTGTCAAATTCACACCTCCACCAGTGGTGGTAACACCGAAGCCACCTGGGACACGTTTTTGGAATAGCTCAAACAACTGTTTATAGCTTTCCGAGTGTGTGCAGGGACTAGCTGTCAAAACACAACACTCACTATCGCATCATGTCGACTCAACTTTTTGCAGATGGCATGAAAAAGTCATTATTATACAGAAAAGGCCATAGAAAAGGTGGGTATGAGAATTTTGCATTGAAGGTTTTGAATATTGCCGTTGAAACATGAACGTGATGGAAATTATACCATGAACCCTACCCACATACAAGGGCTGTTAGTGATTTGATGTAAAAAAAAAAAATGAATAAAAAGAAAATTCCTGCAGTTTTGCTTGGACTGATGCTGCTGTTGTTTTTCTTTTCTTCTGTTTGCAAGTTCCAAGGTTGGAACTATTCTTATACAGTGAAATTTCACCTGGACCTCACATACAACCCAACAAAACAGAAATAAAGTGAGCTTGCCCTTCCCCTTAGGTATCACTGTTTTTATATTTAAAGGGTAATACTACCAATTGTATATATTAAAGTGTGTTTACAGGTTTGGGGAGTACTGCTGCCTATGTGAAAAAAAGTAGTATAAAGCCTTCAGAGGAAGCTGCATGTAATCTTTTAAACCGCCACCAGTGATGTCACTCAGTGGCTTAGTTGCATTGTGGGTAATGTCATCCCAAGCTGTAAAAGGCTTTACACTACTTCTTCCACATCTGCACTAGTACTCCCCAGCCCCTGTGAACACATTTCACTGTAGAAAATTGGAAGAGTTACACTTCAGGCAAAGGTTGTTTGGTACAGAGTTTCATTTCTGTCATTTTGGCCATTGTGGCTATCGGTTCTGTTAACATTTTATCCACCAAAGTAAATGCTGATGTCTGTGAACATGGTGCTATCCAAACTACAAAGTCTAGCCAGCAAAGAAACAATGAGTCAGATGATTAGACAAACTAAACAAAATAATTAAAGCAGATTTTTAAATCTAATCTGCTTTAAACAATTCCACATAGCCACCACTGAAATCTCATTCCAATTTGCATATAATATTGGTCTGGCCAATTATCTGCAAAGGTAAAAAAAAATATAGAGTGTAAGTGTACTGAATGGGCATACATGGAAATAAAAGCTGCACCAAATTCTAATATTTTCTTAGAATTCAAAAGTCAGTGTTATTTAGATTTTTTTAGGGGGGGGGGATTTTTAGACTCAACGTTATTGTCATTGTGCACAGTACAAGTACAGAGACACTGAAATGCATGAAGCTTAGAATGTATTCCGTTAACTATTAACCACAAGATGCCAACCTGCTTATCAAAAGCAATTGGAGGTTCAGCATCTTGCTGAAGGATACTTTGATGCACAGCCGGGGAACTGGGGGAACTAGTGAGCTTCTGATTAGTGGACGACCGACCGAGTGTGGCCATGCGCTTGCACATTAAAATCTGACGCCGACAAAGGCTTCCACTTTAACAGGTTACCAAACCTCCTGCCAGTCATTGCAATGAAAGTATTGTGGCCTTTCACAGTGTCACAGACTAGCTCAGCAGTACGTAACAAAGTTTAGCTTGCTTGGAGCATCTCAGGTGGTGGCCGTGTGTTTCATGGTTTCCCCTTGGGTAGCTGGATGTGCTTGCAACTGGGACTGCTCAGGACTACAAACGTGTAGAGTGAATGCAACACTTGCAGTACATACTGAACTGCTACCTGTATAGCGCAGAGATCTTTTTGTGGCTTGCTATATTTTTGCACCAGAATAAGTGCATAGTTAGTGCCTTGGTACTTTAATTGTCTCCAGGTCATGTATTATTTCTGGTACTGAAATACACTCATACGCGTTTGGGCCGGGAACTTCAGGCTTAAAGTTGGAATGATTCAGTGTTAGAATAACAGGACATTTTTTCTGTTCCTCTCGTGTACTGAACGCAGCATGGTCAGGTGTTAACAATGACACGGTGGGTAAAAATTATGGGCTCTTAGATCGCAGCAGTTGACTTAGTGAATAATGAGTGCGATGGAAAGCAAAAGAATACAAGTTATAACAAACCAGTATCACTATTCAGATGCCTTCAAACTTCAATATATGATTCAAAACCTGCTCAGTTTTTGTGAAATTGATTTTCGGTGATGGACTACAATTTTTACAGAATTCTTCTTGAAACATTCATGTTTTTACAACGACTGAAGTTTTCCATTCAGTTTGCATGGATATGACAGGATTAGTGGCTTTGCTTTTTACCCAAAAGTATGTTGGGTTTATACTATCACATGTGATATATTTTTAATAACCTTCATCATCCTCACATTTGTTTCAAAAACAATCTGTGTTAGAGTCCTGTGTGTCTGCAGCTGGTTGACTCTCCTCTTTGCAATCACGATGACAGATACACCCATTTAAAGTTAGCCATGGAGCCATGAAATAAAAGAGCGAACTATGTACTAAGTAGTGAGCGTTTCGACAAACACTTTTAAAGCATCATTAGCACCCTCATTAGACAACACATAAACACAGTCAAGCCACAGCTCCATCTAGTTTAATTAGCATGATTGACCTCGTCATATCAGCGCCGGCTACGCACACAGTGCAGCGAGTGATAATGGAAAACCCACTGAATGTTCCCCTCATTTGTAAAAATATGTGCTCCTAGTATGCGAGCCTGCGGCGATTTAAAACAGCCTTATCATGGCCAAACAATGCAGCAATTCCCTTCTGTTTTGTTGCAGTCCATCCATCAGAGAGCACAACCGACTTCATTTATAGGGCTGCAAGAAGCCGAGCCCAAGGTGAGTTCTCACAGTTTGAGACAGTCTGACCCTCATCAATGATTTGTGGCTGCTGCACAGGCCACCATTTTCCCTCCTCACCCCCTGCTTTGTTTAGAGGCCTTGGGTTGGCGTGTGGTGGCTGGAGGATCTTATGGGTGGTGACAGCACAAGTGATGGGCCACTCGGCCATGACATGAATTAATGAGACATGCATGGGTAATGAGAATACAAAGCGGTTGCAGGGAACAAAGCATAAAGGAGGATTACCAGGTACGCGCTTTCGCAGGCTCACTTCCGCACCTGAACGTACAAGCCGACCGACATTCGCAACAACGGCCAGCACGGATGGTGACATGGCAGCTGTGCGATCTCATTTGTGGTGTCTGGGACACCCAGTACTCAGTACTCACCCAGTGGCGTCAGGTTCAGGGCAAGAAAAGACATCTGCCGAGTTGTTTCTTCATCTCCTGTGGGGTTTCACTGAAAAGACAGAGTTCCAATCTGTAGGAAACATCTTTTTTCCATATACAGAGATTTTCATGAATGATTTCTGAATAAAAATGTCTGCTAAGTATCTCAAATGGAAATTTGGCGCCAATCACGGATATCATTGCACACTACCGTATATGATGAATGACTGTGTGCAGACACTGTTGCCTTGACCTTAACGTATTGCATCATCAACACATTAATAATGCATTCTGTAGCACTTTGCTCGGTGCCATTACTATGTTTCATATTGTGCGTCGAAAAAAAACCAAAAAAAAAACCAACAACAGTTCATTCTCCTGCTTGTGCTTTCCAGCTTTGTCTGTCAACCAGTCCTTAAGGGCCTGTTGAAAAATTAATGAGCAGTGCTTACACTGTAAATAACTGCTGGTAATGCACCGTGGGTTATTTGAAATGTAAAACCTGCTGTCATGCTTTGATTATCTATGTATCTGCCCTGAGCACGGATTCGAGCGCAGGAGCAGTGTTCCATGCAGTCTGGTTGCTGGCTGACTTATTAAGGCTCGCTGTCACTTGTGAGCATGTTGAACAGCTCCCTTGAGTTGAGAGGCGATGAGGTTACTGCAGCAGCGTTTTGAGGGCACTCCATGTATATACATGATGTGATGTAATATGGGAGAGGTAATTATTTTTTGGACTCGGAGGATTTACTCAAGCAACGGCGTGCCGCTGGAAAAAAAAAAAAAAAATGTCACAGGGAGATTGTCTTTAAGGAATCTCAAACACTATGGCTACGGCTGCATTCACGCTTTCCTACTTGTGTTGCTAGAAGTGGAAAAAGCCCCATCCAGACACAAGCAGAGAACAGACAAATAGCTCCAAGACTCTACCATCAATCAGTGCATCAGTCCTCATTAGTTGTGTTCTGGATGTACTCTTAAACAAGCCTGACCTCGTGTCTTTGTAATTGTGTGTCTAGCTACTGATACCAGCTCCTGCCCAGTGAATAATTAATTGGGGTAAATTGTGCTGCTATAATTTGGACTCCTCATGCGCTAGTCTCACGGTCAGCCTTATTCTATATCGGACTGGAAGTCTATTTTCTGCCCCATATCAATTTTTCATACACAACCATTTGTCCTTAGGGGACGAATGTCATCCCAACACTGGATACTGGGTTTTCACCTGTCCCCACGGCATTCCACTGACATTTCCTGGACAGTGACCGACATGGGGGAAAAGACTTGGTTGTACTTATTCTTATTTAAAAAAAAAAAAAAAAAAAAAAAAAAAAAAAAACTTGTCCTACTTCTATCTGACAGGGTCCTGTTTCTTTGAACAATAGGGCTCCTATGAAATCTCAAAAAAATATTTCACCCACACTGGGGCTTTCGGAGCACACCCAGCCTGCATAACAATCATGATTTTTTCTTTCCATTTCTTCCAGTTTCACCGGCGGCCACAATTGACCCTACACACAGCGACATGAATGAGTTCTGATGACACCTGATTATCAACCAGTTTGATGAGTCTGGGCTCTGCCTCCCACCCGTACGCAAAAAAAAACGAGTGAGGCTTGCTCCAGATGGTCGTGCCCTTTAGAAGTCTCTCTCTTCCCTGTAATGGAGCGAGTTGGCTCTTACTCCCCAGACTGAGTGCTGGGATCAGTCCAGGCGGCTGCTGTTAATGAGGTGTTCCCTCCTCTGTCATGCTGGGGTTTCTGGCTCCGTGTATACCTTGCTTCTGTTTTATCTGCCCATGTTTTAGCATGGGATCAGACAGGGGAATATGGGAAGCAGGCTGGACCCGTGAAACCAGCGGATTCAGTCCGTAGCATGCACACTGTAGCAATGGCTGACATGGTAACCTGATTATTGATACCCATCTCTACTTTAAAGTTTGTTTTTTTTATTTCATTGGACGAGCAGCCGATCTGCAGAGTGTGCACACTGCGAAATGTTCACCCTGGAATAATTGTGACTGTAGATTTCCTCCATATTAACATTACTCTTATTTCTACTCAGCTCATCATCACTAGGAAACGACCATATGGGTCAGCTGTGAAAGCAGATTATTACGACCCAATATTTCTTTTTCCTGTGAGGCTGTGACCTCTAGTGGCTAATCAAGTAATTACTATGCTGATGTTTGTCGTTTTGAGCGTCACTGTTAATCAACCTATCAGGTATGAGGATGTGTTGTTCCTACCAATAAGACAATGTAATTTGCTTGCTTTGATTTAATTCAGACTAGTGGTTAGAATGGAAGCTTTTAAAACATGTAGCTTAACTGACACACACACACACTACTTCTTCTACCTCTCCCACTAGCCCTTCTACAGTTTCTACCAATTCCAATGTTAGATACCGATATTTTTTTTGCCATCGGTTAGTGCTTGTTGGAAAAATTTAACTATCCTGGCCCATTTGTGTTGGCTGGTGAAAACTGCTGCTCTTTGCTTTGTATTTAGTATTGCTTTAAATGTATTAAGCAGTTGCCAAATGTCACAGAGTGTCAAATTCTACACTTTTTGTTTATTTCCAGGCAGGTTACCAGATATTTTTCGAGTAAAATGTTCTGTCTGTCTCTTCTATTGATCAATTGCTTCTGATTCATGTTGCACAATCACACCTGTACACACATATACGTATGGCGTCACTATGTGACATGACCGCTCCCTCTATCTCTTTTTAAGATCTGATTTAAAATGCCCGCAAAACAGGCAGACAAGATGTTTTTGAGAAACTTTGGTTGGAAGTAAATGAAGGACATGATAGCTAACTTTAAATATTACATAGAATGTATTTGATAGTGACAAATTAAGCCGTGGTTTTAATCAGAAATCAGTGCCTGAAAACAAGATTCATGAGAGCTGTGAGACTGAACCAAAATAATAAAGTTGTGGGCTGAAGAACTGAAGCAACAGAGTGCTGAGTGGTGCATCTCTACCACTCTACCACTCTACCACTTTTCACAATACACAGTCATTTAATTCCATGTTACTATAAAACTACTGATTTATCAGTACAGCTTTAAATTATAACATTGTAAAACTAAAAGGTTAAACAATCACCTTAACAGCACCATCTGTATTCTGCACAGGCGGTATTCTCCTATAAAACCTGAAACGAGGAAGCGTTTTTTAGTTTCTTGGCCTCAAACTGTTTCTCCATCAGCTACATGCTGTGGCTGTATTAACAGGTTGGGTTTGATACACAGCGTGGGTTTCTTATGTCTCTCGCTGGGTTTAAGACTTTGAAGAAGCCCGTATCACTTGAGATAACTGCTATATCTCATAATGCCATGAGTTTCCTGTCATTACCAAATGTAAACTTGTCGTGACATAGCATTATGGCGGGCATTATTCTATTTCTTTTGGAACCGGAAGTGACCATATGTGGACGAGAAGGTGGAGCATGGAGGGATATTCGTTGGAACACATCTATCCTAATTGAATCCGACTGAGAACCTGAGATATTGACTTGTCAATCACCATTCCCATCATCTGTTTTACTCTACATGGGACCAAAAGGTACAAAAGAAATCAATGCAGTGATGAAGAGATTGAGACCATAAATCCATTAGGAAACTTTTTGAGAGTCATTTTCATTCTCATAAGCTTACACACACTGGGACTTATTTTTGAAACCAGTGGAGTCACTCTCTGCTGGTCAATGGAACAAATGCAGGTTTGGCATCAATTTTCAAACCAAGATGCTCTATCCATATTTTATACTGTCAATGGTCTTTATGTCTTATTCATTACCTTTCTGACCAGTCTGCCATACTTGAGACTAAAAGGTGTCTGGTGTTGTATTCTGGAGACCAACTGGGCACCTCCATCCTTGTGTGTAAGAATTACTGTTGGTTTCTATGTCCATCCATTGTAGTGTCATGTTCGTGTAATGGCAGAGGGTCCAACAGTCATTGTCCAAGGGAGTACAAATTTCAGTTTTCTGCTATGTAGTAGTGAACAGACCATATTGACACGGTGGCCAATTGTTTTTTGGTCGCACTCAGGATGGGAAACTCAAATGTCGTACTGCCGTGCTCCAGGCTGCAGGTGGTTTAAATGTTCATTCAATCGCTTCTTTATAGATCAGCAACTGAAGAGACAAAAGATGGTAGAAATCTGGGTAGACATAAAGACATGCTTTAAGTAAAACATCATACTTGATTAAACATTAGGGATTTTATCCAGTGGATTTGATTTCCAAGCTTCAATAGATGTGTCCAAGATGTGTGTTTATACTTCACAATACATTTTTTAATCGTGTCGTGTAACACCGTCTAATGGTAACGTTAGTTAGGAAGTGGTTGAACGCTTATGTTAGCTGCTGTTGCTCGTAGCTAACAGATTATCAAATGTGCTTTTTTCCCCTTGACATATGGCTTGATGTACCTGAGTATTTTTATTGTCTTTTCAGCTGATGACTCTATATGACTTGTAACCTCAACCACCTTGAGCATGAAATCAGAGGAAAATGGCTACCATGTGAATACAGTCCATGATTAATGTCTACGGGCTAATTTGCTGGTCTACACACAGTTTTGCTGACAGTAAAACCATGAGTGTTTGGTTTAAAGTCAATAAACACGCATTTTCAGAGATGATAAATGACCTGGGTAGATGATAATCTGTATTAAAACATGAGACTGTTATTGGTTATGACAACGGCTTTAGAAGAATTGATACTTATGTAAAAAAGTGCCAAAGCAAAAGCGTATGTGCATGTGATTTTATATGGAATAATGTAACTTACTGGCAGGCTTCTGACTCTCCTCAATAGGGCTTATGTATTAGACCAATATGACATATGACTTATTAACACTATTAGGAAAAATATATACAGAAAAGGTGCATTGAAACAAATCTATTATGGGCTTAAAAGTCCACTCAAAAGTTCTCAAGAGTATTTCTACGGACCACCTGAGAATCAAACCATAAGTAACAGCCCACACACAGAGCCAATTCAGAATCCATTTTGAAAAATCAGCATAACCATTACTGCCCATTTAGAGCAATCGCGTGTTGTCAATTCAAGGTTACAAAAAAAAAAAAAAAAGAAAATCTTTTAAGTTGTGATGTGTCTTTCTTTCTTAGGCTAGAAGTCTGAGTACTGACTCAGTCACCTGCTGTATTTAATGTAAAAGCAGGAGAGGAGATCAGTCTGAGGATCTATTGCAATGCTTCTTAGAGGAACACTTAAAGAAAGTCTTCCTCTCCCGTCGTGCTGTCTCTCCTGCCCCGGAGATGCCTCACCGATACTCTGGGGTTGGAATGTCAGACGAGATAGCAGAGACACGTCACCAAGACAGCTTTTCATGAAAAAAAAAAAAAAAAGATACATCGTTCCTCACCTCTGAATCTGGAGGAGGACATAATGCATATGCCTAGGACGCCGGGGACTGCTTCTTGCGTCCCTCTGCCCCTCGACTGGCTCGATCCACCTGAAACAAGGTGTGAGTGTAAATGTACAGTGTGCACGTAGTGTGTACTGTATGTGGCACTGGAATTTTGAATCAAAGCAATTATATTTCAACTTCATTTTCATATTAATTAACAGCGTGTTTGGATTTTTTTCTAGTAAATTGAGATTCTATGCGAAAAAATTTACCTCGTACAATAGTATCAGCAAAACGTGTTCAAAGTCAGAATACAGAGTGGTTCCTTTAACAGTGTTTAACAGCATTATTAACACTGTTTTGGCATTTCACCAAACCATTGGTTGTGACCATGTGGCTAACACTGGCCTCTTACAGTGTTAGCCTGTGTTATTATAAAACACGATGCTATGCTGTTTTTAGCACTAAAACAACATATGAACATGTTTTATTGCAATAAAAAAAATTTTTTACACACCTTCTAAACATATCGTCACATTGACATATGGAATCATATATGTTGTGTTATGTACGTTAGGAGAGCAAGTAAAATGTCTTCATTAGTGTTGTAATATTTTACAACAAAAAACAGGCTAACTAAAATGGGACAGTGCTAGCTTGTCTCATCTTAATTCCAGTAAGATATTTTAGAGGTTGTATGTAATACAGTTTTGAAAAGTGATTTCTCTTAAGATAGCATCCTCAAAAATGTTTTTTTCCTGTCATCAAATTGACTAGTTGAATCAATTTATTGTCCAAATGGGACACTATCAAAATGTCGTTACATGTTTAAAAAGGATGAAATGAGTTAAGAACCAATTTATTCAATTTTGATACATAATAACATTCAAACATGTTGGAATATATTTTTTGTTATGCTTGGGAGGGGTCTTAGGAGGGAGAGCAGATCATGCACTTGAACACTTTAACATTGAATGATCTATTTGCATGGTAGCTTCTGCCATTGGTGTATGACTGAGTGAATTTGACAAGCATTTGGGTCATGAAGATTAAAAAAAATGTTGTGTAAATGCAACTCTATTTTCCATTTTAATGTCAGAGTACAGCCCATGTTATTTCCCTCACCACTGTGTTTCTGCATTCAAGAGCACTATCTAGATGGTCTATAGCGCGGTGCATTAGTGCATTTAGGGCGTGTCCAAGTCAATTTTGCCAGTTAAACGGCAGATAATCTGGGCCTAGTGTGGCGCACGGTGCAAAAAGCTGGTGTTTAGACTAGTTATGGGTGTGTTCTGGGCGGAACATGGACTAGAACAAACAGTGCCACTCGCTGTCAGTGATGGAGACGGATGTGATACTCGGCTGCTGGGACCCTCTGTCCCCCAGTGCCCCACCGTTTCACATCATCATCTGACCCATCAACAACTCTGTTTGACTGCATATGAAAAAACAAACTGAGGAGGAGGAGGAGTGCTGATGCGTACTTCTGTGTGTGTGTCCAGATCTCAGTCAGTGGATCAGCTGGGACGGGTCATATGATCACATGTCCTGATCAGTAAAGTCAGGATGAGAGGCGAGAAATATCGCCTTAATGAAGAAAATATCATTACCTGAATCGATCCTCCAGCAGCTGAGACAATGTGTGTTTCTCTACATTAACTTGTGCATTTGCGCACGAGGAACCGTTGATGAACCTCATTATTTAAAACTCCCGACCAGCTTCCTTTGCAGAGCACATAGCCAAAGCTTTTCGTTTAGTTGACTGAACGTATCATGATATTTGTTTCAGTGATACAACTGCGTTCATGGACATTTTTTTTAAACAACTGAAATTTGCCTCTCAAATCATAAAATCAGAGCGTGTGAACAGAGTGAACCCGCCTGTGAAGGAGCATCTAATCCTTTACACAGCAGGAAACAGACTGCGCTTTTCACTGGTCTGTGGCGCGGTTACTTTCTGCTGCCTCAAGACAGCAATCCACCATCAGTGCGCCTCACCATAACTGATATTAAGACCAACATGTCCAGGGGCGCACAGGTGGGCACAAGCACATTTGCTATTTATACACCATGGAAATACTCAACTATATCAAAATTGTATTCACGCACGGTGCTTGAGTAAATTGTTTATTTCTAAAATAAGGTTAGAGGCTTAGAATACAGAATATTTGGCCTCCAGTAACAAATCCTACACATCTGTATGACCGGAATGAAAAAATGTGTGATCTTTTATGAACGATTGCAGCCTTTGTGGTCCAGGAAACCAGAAGTGACCGCTTCAGCAAACAGAGGTTCAACTGTTCACCGTGTCCTGTGGTCAGATGAAAGCCGGTCCCATTTTTGCTCCCTGCCTTCACACATGGAGACCCCTCTCCCCGAAGAGACAATTAGAGGGAGGAACCTGTGTTGCCTCAGCAAGCAAATAAAATTTCAGAGATGTAATAAGACAGAAGTGTGACTTAAGGCAATAGCAGAAGCCACTGCAGACACATTACAGAGAGGTTTTCTGATTAAGGCTGCAACAGCTATAATAATATGAAAAATGGTGGCGGGGTTTCATATAATCAAAGTCATTACATTCCTTTGCAGTTACACAGCTGTTTATAGAAAAAAAAAAGCACACACATGATCATCTTTAAATGTAGTTTTTATGTTTGGGGGAGGTGGAGTAAAGGCAGATACCAGCTTGGAGTACGAGAAGGCTCTGTCTCTACGGGTTTTATCTGCCAGAAAAAGAAAGGCTCTCCTCTGGTCCCCTGTGAAGCAATTTGTTGAGGCAGCACATAAATTACAAATCCGGGCTTTGGTGTCACTTATTACAGACAGGTCAGATCCTGATTGAAAGGTCTAGATATAAAAAGCATCGCTGATTTGTCTCTTTCCACTGCAATGTTACTCACGCTGAGTGGGAGGAAATGCGATGAATCATTATCAGCCGTCACAGTGTACAGGAAAGCAGGGGACTGTAGTACACACCAGAGGCGGCGTCAGGATCTCGAAAAACACTGGAGGCTCAGTCCAGCCCGGAAGTCTTTAGATTTTATCCTGACGATTGCAACATATTTGAGCACCACATGTTATGTCACACGTGAATTTAAAAAAAAGAAGTGAGACGGTGCTTTATCAGCTGCAGAGATACATATGCTTCATAGGCTTCAGGGGAAACAAATGCTTGAAGACTTCAAGTGGATTCTACAACGGCAAAATAAGGTGGTCCCATTTTTTTTTTGTTTGCCTAGCCCGTGTTCCACATTAATATCAACGTGAGCGCAGGCCAGTTAGAACTCCTCGAACTGTGAGTCAACTGGTGAGCTTTGGAAGGAGTCTTATTTGTTTGATTCACATAGCTATGATCATATTACAAAGCATAGCATAGAGATACTTGTTTTCAGAAATAGTGTAACTTGTGAGGAAAATGTTTTAGCACCACTGACCTTGTCCAACCAGCTAGCTAAATAGCCTACTTCCTTACCAACACGAGTTGCACTGACTCTTATACTAGTCCATCAAAGTTTGCTTTGGTGACCAGCTAGCAACCTACAGATGCCAACAATGACAAGCCCTGTAACCGGAGACACACACACCAAATAACTAAATCTGGAATAGTCTGATAATGACTTAAACCCATGAGAAGGCGGCTGGTTTTACTGCACGCTGTAAATGTTCAGCCACAAGAAATTATCCAAGAAATTAACAACTATTGCTCAGTTGTTGCAGTATTTTTCCAGCGCCTGGGTGTATCTGATATTGCCAAGCTGGAGTTTTTCCCAGAACATCAGAACTAACGTTGTTCCAAGACTGTCATTAAAACTGAGCAATCATGTTCCTCTTATGTCATAGTTCAAGCTTGTGTTCATGTTCTTCCTAAAACATCATATTTAATGTTGCTCCAGGGCAATCATTTCAACCTATAAATCTGCAGCTATTGTGACCAGGGCTATTGCTCACAGGACCGGGGTTCATAGCACATTTTCTTTTAAGTTTTATGTTGCTGTTAGGTTAGGTTTTAGGGAACTTAAATACTTGGTTGGGTTGAGGTTAGGTTTATTTCTGTTGTCATTTTTCCCAGTCATGTTAAGATAAATAGTTGATCGCAGTTGTCTGACCTCTGTGATTGGTCTTAGTCTGTGACCAACAGACAAATAAGGTCTCCAACCCAACGTCAGCAAAAAAGGTAACTAACAGCAAATGTAAGCATCAAACATCCATTTTAGAAGAATGAGATGTAGATAGTACACCTTGGCTCGACAGGTGTGCAGGAGAAGACCAAGGCCTGAAGACATCAGGAATGAACTCCTGCATGCTGTTCACTACAAGTGAAGTGAAAGGTGTGCTGGAGATTAATCAGATGCACTACAGAAAAGAGAAAATCAAATTGTTGCCAGAACTATCTACTACATACTCTGTTGGGGTAGTATGACCCGTGCGGTAGACACTGCACGCTGCCTTTCAAAGACACACCAAGTAAATCAGATTTCCAGTGGGCAGACGGAGGCAAAATTGATATCCTCCATTCAGCTTCTGATTAAACAGCAAACATGCTGACCTTCGAAATGTTGAAGTCATGTAAAGCAATATTAGCCACTCAGGCAGTACATCAATACCTTCCTGCGCAACACTAATCTTGTTCAATTTATAATTTATTGAAGGAAAGTTTCACTTCAAGAAAAAGAGCGGAGTCACGGACCCAAAGATAACACATGATTGACACGCAACAAACAGCTTGCACAATACTGATGCTATGACCTTAAACTTGTTATGGAGAAAGTGATAGCAAACAGAAGATTCTTCATTTTTGTCACATATCATACAGTGTACATCTCGAGGGAGCAGTGGGCAGCGAACAAACCCGGGGAACCTAGTCCAGATTGAAGCCGGTACCCTGGTCAAGGCTACGGCAGGAGAATTAACCTAATGAAGCTGTTTGGTGGGGCACACTGCAGAACCTGGATGCATGCAAGGACCCACGCAAGGGTACCATGGTAACTCCAAACAGAGGTGCCCCGCCCCAGTGGTATTTGACCCAGGAAGTTCTTGCTGTGAGGCAACAGTGCTAGCTGCTTTTGGCAATGGAACAGTTAATGCTTTGATTGCCAGTCCCTGTAGTAAGTATCTGGCTCTTTGGCATCTGAATGATCATTTATGCGCAACGGTTTTTCACTTAATTTGTCTGTCTGGTGTTTGTTGCTATGTGGGTAGCACACAGTGTGTTTATCAGAGATTTTTTTTTCTTTTTTTTGCTGAAAACAGCTGTTCACTATGGATGGAGACAATGCATTAAAAAAGCGAATCCAAAAGAGAACGTGACAGATAGATCCTACATACGATTCTCTGAAGGTTCACCGGGAGCGACACAACATTCGACCCGATGAACATATTGATCGGTGCGACCTGCAGAGTTTGTGGTATGACAGTGACATATTTTACTAAAAAAAACAAACGATCAAACAAAGAAGGTGGATGCAATACACCATTGACAATGCATGCTTGACAAAATCTCAATGAGTTGGCATCAGACAATCACAGAATAGGCTACAACAGATGCTCGGTGGGTGACCACAAGCATGAAACAAAGCTTTGTATCAAAGGAAAAAAAAAATTAATATATAATGAATAATCATACTAAATGAGCTGTTGAGTACGCACAGTGGAAGTAATAGGTGAGTCTGCACTTCACCAGTCCCAGCGCACACGAAAATTACATGTTGTATTGCTCCAGGCTTCTTTGTTACGGAATAGCATGAAAAACAAAATAGTGTAAGTGTGTATTGTGGCTCGCACATTAAAGTGGCTGTGAACACAGGTCTTTGCCCCCACATGGTTTCAGTTTAACCCTTGTTGAATGAAGGCGATTATGCAAACGACAGCGTGGCATCAAAAGGCAGCTGTCTCATTTTCTCTTCGCAGTCAATCGATGCGATGCGGTTGAAACTCGGGACTAAACCGTCTTCCGTATCCAGCGGCAGCCACCTCGGTGGCAAGCTAGGTGTGTGGAATATAATTGCTCTCTGCAGCTGCTGAAACAAAAGCTGATGTTGGTGTTTCTGTCTCGCACACACAACAGCTCGACCAGCGCGCGCACACAAACACAAACAGAAGCGTTCTGGATTCTCACGGCGCCTTCGCACCGAACGTGCCATAGGAAGAGAGTGAGCACTCCCATCACACTGATCAGTTAAACGGGATTCTGTGAGGAAGTGTGATGTTTGGACACATGCAGCAGCAAATTACAATAAACAACTAAAATGAGTCATCAATCAGCTCAACAGCAAAAATAAAAAAAAATAAAAAATATCAAAAATGACTTTTATATACTGCTTAATGGTTTTATTTTACACTGTAAAACAGAACGATAACCACAACCATAAAACCATAAAAAAGAATCGTTTGTCATATTGGGAAATATGCTTGTTTGCTTTCTTGCCAAGGATTAGATGCTGTTATTGATTCCTCCCTCATGTCTTCAGTAAATATCATGCTACTGTCAAATCAAATCAAATCAAATCAGTCTTATTCCTGTAGCCCAAAATCACAATCACCTCGCCTCAGTGGGCTTTACAATCTTTACAGTGAAAATCGTCCTCTGTCCTTAGACCCTTGATTCAAGTCAAGGAAGGAGGACTTGCCATGTTGATGGGAAAAAAAAAAAAAAAAAAAAGTATTTTAACGTGGGGGGGGGCGGGGTGGAAGAAACCTCAGGAAGAACCACAGATGACAGATCCCTCTCCCAGGATGGACAGACATGCAATAGATGTTGCATGTACAGCAACACAAATCACAGTTTACACGTTGCATTGACAGAATATCTAAAACAAATTATAATATATGTGAAGTGTGTGGCAAGGCCTAGGCATCGCCACGTGGTGCCCGAGCCACACGACGTCTTCTGTACGACGAGCCTTCTGTACTGCACCAGCAGCGGCTGGTTAGCTTAGCTCCGCACACAGACTGGAAACAGGGGAAAAGCTAAACAACTCAATTGTATCCAAAGGCCTACCAGCCCCGCTGCAGCTTGAACTGAACTGGGTTAACATGGAAAATATCAGAGCACGCCAGTCAAAGGCACAGTAGGTCAGGTGTTTACAAGAAAGAGAGAGGGATCCATAATGACACAGCAGAGAAGCGTATGAAGTTATACAAATGGCAATGCACCCACATGCACCCACATTTTCAATGCGGCAGGATGACGGGTTATCAGACTTCTTCCAATTAAAAACTCCTGAGACAATTTGGTGTTCGTACATGACCTG
>JARJLU010019228.1:0-11853 GCA_030272975.1 Sparidentex hasta | reverse complement strand
TGCTTTTGTACTGCTTTATACATGTTAACATGCTTCATTTAATATGTATTTATAGTTACTAGTACCTAGACAATCATGGTGATTTTTCACAAGCCTGACTTTTTGGTGCCCCCCCAGGCACTTGGTGCCCTACGCGCTGTGCGTAATGTGCGTGTGCGGAGCTACGGCGCTGAGGCCTAGGCATCGCCACGTGGTGCCCGAGCCACACGACGTCTTCTGTACGACGAGCCTTCTGTACTGCACCAGCAGCGGCTGGTTAGCTTAGCTCCGCACACAGACTGGAAACAGGGGAAAAGCTAAACAACTCAATTGTATCCAAAGGCCTACCAGCCCCGCTGCAGCTTGAACTGAACTGGGTTAACATGGAAAATATCAGAGCACGCCAGTCAAAGGCACAGTAGGTCAGGTGTTTACAAGAAAGAGAGAGGGATCCATAATGACACAGCAGAGAAGCGTATGAAGTTATACAAATGGCAATGCATCCACATGCACCCACATTTTCAATGCGGCAGGATGACGGGTTATCAGACTTCTTCCAATTAAAAACTCCTGAGACAATTTGGTGTTCGTACATGACCTGGTTTGCTTCCGTTTATATTGCTTTCCCAAACCTGGCACAATAAAACATCTCATCATATATTACCTTCTCAACTATTACAGGACCAAAGGTAAACCTGCTGTTTCTCTTGGAGCCTCTTGCTGTGTTAAGACAGAAAAACCTGATCGTGCGTCTGTGGAAACCCTAACTGACAGCCGATGAATCAATGCGTTCAACACTGACTTTCTCACCCAAAGGACTGAAACCATCTAATATTACTGAGCTCTGCAACACTTTCCCAGGTTGTTCAATATCTGGGAGTTCAGATTGTAATACTTGGTGTCCCACCGGATTAGGCAGTAATTACATGAAATGAATACTTTAATTATGCAGGCGCTTCTGATAACTGCATATTTGCCCTTGCTGTAGTTTTGCATTCCTGGATCCTGAGCACATTCTCCACAGATCATGAAACCGAAATCTACCCTCGCCACTTCCTTTCTATTTTTGGGGGGGGGGCTGGAATTTCACAAGGGAGTTGATTATATTGATAATGATGTGCATACTGCTGGCGTGACTTCCTCTGGGATTTGTCCTTACATGAATGGCCCCCGGAGTTATCATCTGTAGCGATAATGACTTCACTCTCTTTCCGCTCCTTTACCGTCCGAGGCCCTAATAACGCAGCCAGAAACCAAATCCCTTCTCTGTCTATGGTCTGGTCAAAGAGAAACCCCCACACATCTCCTCATCATTTTTGTCATTATTTTCTTCTCTGACCTCACATCGTTGACATTCTTGTAGTAGAAATAGAGCAGAATTTTAGAGGACTACTACATTTTCAGTAAGAAAACCGTCCCGTTGGTATTTTCATGTACAATAAGGCATGCGTAACATGCAACCTCCCATCTTGTTCTCATTCAGGTCTTCCGTGTTTTTAATTATCTCAACTGCTTTTAATTTACTTGACTTTATCTTTGCTTCCATGTTGTGTTGTTTTGTTTTTTTCTCTTTCTCTGTCAGAAATTGGTTTGTTGCCCGGAACTCAATTAAAAAATAGGTGAAGCTCAAAGTCATTACCTTGGTCGAACAGATGCAGTGGTAATAGAAGAAGCACGGATAAATTAATCAAATTTAAGCTGAGGGCAGGAATCTGCGAGAGTGGTGCCACGAGTGCACGAGGAGCAGCAGAGCCGAAGGATTTTCAGGCCGAGTAAAAATGTTTGATTTCAATAAAACGAGGACGGGCTGGAAGGTTTGTTGACTGATGATTGATTTTGCATTGAACATTTTAGACTTAGGTATTTCACATTTTAGGTGCTCCTTCAAAACCTTTTAATAATATTAATATATATTAATATATAATATATTAAAGTTTCTTCTCTCCTTATCAGTTACTTTTGTCAGGTATATACATAGTATTTGCTGTGGACCACATCTTGAGAATGCCAATTACCATCTTATTTTACAAAGCAATACAATTTTGATCATCTATGTCATGTATGTGCTCTATATTTCTGACCTTTAAATTTGGTTTTGCTGTTACATTTGATTAATTATATGAATCAATATCTGCCATTATAATACAGTTGTGCTACTTGATTTACTGAAGCACGAGCGATAATATTCTTGTAATGATTAACAGATGGGAATGTGAGAGGGGTCGCTCGTACTAGTAAACATACATTGTTTCCGGCCCACAGCTTTAGTGTTATAGTGTTCCACAGCAGGCAGCTGTTTTCAGAGAAAAAGCTCTGAAGACCTGCTGTCGGCTACACCACCTGCACAGCGCTAACCACAGATGCAATAGGACAGTAGCTGGTGAACATAGTGGAATGTTACACAGCTAAAGAGTCAGATATTTCTCTCAGGAGTCGGTAGGAACCGGAGATGGAACAAAAACAATAGCGAATATAGGAATTACATTTGTAATTGGTGGTCAGACACATGATCCCAAATGAGTAACGATGTTGTTCCTCAACTGAGAGACGCTGTGCTAAATTCAACATATCTGTAAGGTGACAATTCTCATGATGATAAACTGTGCTCATAACGTCTAAACACAAGTGGACAGAAAATCAGTTATTGCAGGTTTAAGCGCGCAGCAGCAGCGTAGTTAGCTTAGCAGCTGTAGCATAATTTGGAGACGTTGACTCTACAATTCGCAGATTTGATCATTTGATGGTGAAAATCTAAGTGCACAGTGTGTTAAATCTGCAACTCGGGGTCACTCAGTCAAAACAAAAAGGAAAATGCCTGGGATCATGGGAGTTATATTCATTCAGCCAACTTTGTTGATGAAATTCCAGGCAGAAATGTTCACAGACAAAGTAATGTTTCAAAATCGTGCACACATAACTTTTTTCCGTCACTTTCTGACGCTCTGCTGAAAGTTAAATGACGACCATGGGAAACGCATGTTACATTTTGTTTAAGTGAATAACATATTTCTCTAGGTTTGAACATTTTTTTTGGGAAATGTGCTGGCTCACATACAACTCAACAAAATCCCCAACAGAGGTTGAGCCTTTCAGGCATGTTGATGTGGACACATTGCATATTGGGTACATACTTTTAATACTGCTGGTTTGGTACTGAAATCATTGGAAAGGGGATCAAAACGCATCACAAAACAATACAAAAAACCCCAAAATAAACGCACAGAAATATCCCAATCTCACATTATGAGGACATGTGATACACATATACCATGTTTTCCCATTTAACTGATAAATATACGTGTTTGTAAATATTTATATAAATGTGTGTGTGTTTTGTGTGTGTGTGTGTGTGTGTGTGTGTGTGTGTGTGTGTTACATAGGACATTGCTCCAGGAAGCAAACAGGCCACCAAATGTTGCACGCGAGTGATAAATGATCCTTGGATCGGGTGATGAGGAGGAAACAGTTGGAAATAGTTTGATGTAAAGGGGGGGTGGTCTGAAAAGACAGACGCACTTTGGAGTTCACTGCTGGACGCGTACAGTCCTTCCTTTCATCCACAGTGCAGGCTGCATGGCTCGGTGCGCTCCGCCCGCCCCGACATCCTCTCTGCTCAGCTGACTGCCGTGTCTCCTTCTCCTGAACAGGTAAGCATCCGTCAAAGTTTTCTTTCTTTTTTTTTTTGTGCCATGCCATAGTGTGCGATCTTTGTACAGTTCGGCGTGTATCCCGCCTGCCTGCACGTCGCAGCGCGCGGATAATTCGCTGCCTCTTCCTTTTGGCCGTGCGTTTGCACAGGTGCCGTGCGACTAGTCCTGCGGGCTGAGATTATCCCCCCTTTGGTGCTTTATATTTCCATCTATCCCCGCATTTGAGCATTTTAAAGAAAGTTGAGTGTCAACAGTGCTTTCCACACGGGGCTGAGACATCGTGATCCCTTTGCGCATTTCGCCGCTCTGCGGCGCAAAATTTTTGCCTGCCGGTACCCCGCGGTGCGGAGAGATGCTACCGCTAATGCGAGAATTGGAGAGTTTTCCCACGATGCACAGGACGTGCGCGCATATTTGCAGAGGCGGGTGGTGAAGGTAGAAGTGACGTGCGCCCTTTTTCTGCTCCGAATTCCATCAGTGGTTCGATGATCAGGGGGAAGCGCGGGAGACACCTGCAGCGACAGATCGGCAGAGAGATAGTGAGAAGTGTGAACGGAGGCTTTCTCAAAGTGTTTTCTTTCATGAAGTGCTCTGGTGGATATTTTTCTCATGTGTTAATGTGAGATGTGCATTGAGGGACGTGTATGTATCAGTGCTGAAACAGGCCAAGTATGTCTAAAATCCTCTGAACGTGATGAGAAAATGATAAAGACAGTGATAGTAAAATGTTGAAAAGCTTATCCTTAACCTGCCCACCCACTATATCTCATCTAGTGACTGTGCTGTGTGTGTGTGTGTGTGTGTGTGTGTGTGTGTGTGTGTCCTAGATGTGCCTGCAGTTCTCTGATGCTTATCTCATATTTGAAGTGCTGTATCCAATAAGTCTCTCACCTCCTCCTTCAGATGTCTTGACTCATTCAGTTTGATTGTGTTTTTGATGCACACACACACACTCACACACACACACACACACACACACACACTCACACCCACTCACCCTATTCCCACCCAGGATGGTACTACAGCATCATAAATATGCCATTACCCATTTTCATTCAAATGCCTCCCCCCCCCCAGCCCCCACCCAAATTGTATTCAATGATCACACTCTTCTGTCACTTAGTCCGCTGGAATGATGATTAATATGCCACTTTGTGGCTTAATTTCTAAGCACTGACTTAATAAACCTGCCACGTTCCTGTAGCACCGTCGATTACTCTCAGGAGGGTCATCTAGAGAATACATATGGGTCCCTTCACATCCTCATCCCCACGTAATGACAGACGCAGGCCTGACTTCGGCCACCAGGCGCCCTTCATTCAAAAAAAAAAAAAAAAAAACAGGGACAAGCCAGCAGATAAACAGTTCACAGCAGTGTAGTTTTATTCTTATTCCACCAGAAATGCAGCACAGTCTGCATAAAATCCAGCTGATACGCCGACATAAAGTTCAATCAGTCTGTTGCTGTTTACCTTTTCAGTGCCTGCAAAGTGAGCATGTGCGCATGTTTCCCTATTTGGGGTCTAGGAACTTCCAGGTGCGCCTCGGGGTGCTTCTGGCAAACCTGAGCAAAATGAGAACTCCTTAAATAAAGCTTTATTCCATTCAACAGAGATAAACAGAGTGGTAACATTTGAAGTGTTTTAATAATGTGATTTTACAGGAAAAAAACTCCAGAGATTGAGTTACATGATTTAGCGCTGTGTTTATAATGGAGGTTTTGTATAAAGGCATCCTGCACGTCAGCGCATCCCCTCACCTTTCAGAACATTAACCTTGTTTTTTTTCGGGGTTATCATCTCATGTTGCCTGGATTCTCTGGGTGTTTGCTCAACAGCTGCAGCCGGAGCAGGTAGGTAGCGCGGGCTGAAGGCTAATCTTCACAGGGGTGATGGAGATAACAGTGATGTATGGAGCGGATGGGGTGGTTTAACACCCAGAGCTGACTGTTGTCTAGCGGGGTCAGCTCTGTGATACCGGAGCAGTGCTTCAGCCAGCTCCTCTCATGCCTGGGATTTGGCAGTCTTAATAGCTGCAGGTGGATACATGCAGAGGCCGCCTCTGTATTCACAGCCTGCTGAAGCCTTGATGAATGCCGCGCTGCTGCTCAGGCATCTGTCAGTCGCTTCTGCTCCCCGAGTGAAATATTTCCCTGGCCACCAGCTAGACAGGCGGCCAGTGGATAATTTGACATGGCTGAAGTTCATTTTACTGTCACGTTTCTAACCGTAAAACTAATGGAAATTATATTAGTGGCACGAGGAGAACTCTGGTGTACCTTGGTGTGAAGTAATTACATGACTACGAGACAGAGACAACGAATTTATGTTCTTGCGCGTGAATAAATCACTGGGCTTGGAGATGATCGTGATTAGAGCTGCGCTGATCAATACTTTTATATTAACAAATGCGAAGGGGGTCGCTGGTAATGATAAACACAGAGGTAACAGAGAAGTCTAACCATTCTCTGCACATCACATAATCATGACATTCATTACAATGAAGTCAGTGGATTATATTATTAAATTGCTGCATATATCAATCGACTCTATATAATGGATTTAATTTTCCACTGGCATTGAATTTAAAATCAGCGATCTTCAACCAATAGCATTGCACTAGTTACTTTGTATAGATGTGGTATTACAAGCGCATTGTGGGGAATTAATTAATTGTCTTTGCTAGCATTGCTCACAAATGGTGTCATATTGGCAGCGTGGCTTTAACAGAGCCCATTTGTTATTTGGAAAATCATCTAAATCTGTGCGTTGAGTATGTCTCGGTCTCATTGTTGGAAGCAGCAGGAAGGAGCGTGCGGAGAGATATCGATCAGCGTGACCAGATCACACCTAAGAGGCCCCCGCAGGCTCTAGATTAAAAGTAATTTCTCTTTATTAGAAACAACCTTTTGGTCATGGATGCTCTGGTTACTTAATGAGAGAATGCACACCAGAGACAGCATACATTATTTGACGTTGTCATTTAATCTGATTGTTGTCGGCGTAGGGATGAGTCCCGAGAGCAAGTGTGATTATTACGGTGTGATAATCGATTGTCTGCTGTCAGCGTGCGTGGTCCAGCGTGTCGGAAGGTGTGATTTCAAATGAATCAACCGGTTTAATAACTAGGATTAGAAATGTCACCACCAACATCACGTTTGATCGGGTGTGCAATATGTGACGCATATGCATCTAATATCTTGCAGTCTACACTTGGGCTTCACTCTTGTCAGCCTTTCACGGTGACATTTTCATTATCAATCAATCTCACAATTGTTTTGCTTGATAAATCCTTTTTAAAAAAAAAAAAAAAAACTCTGTTTCATCTTTTATACACACAAACATCCATTACACAGTCCAGCCACCAGGACAAAACAGTGGCACTGATGTTCACATTTGTTCCTGACATTTTTATTATGCGTGTCGTATCACATTCATAATAGGAGCTGGAGGGGATGGTCGTGGAGGTGACGCTGCTAAGCTACATGGTGTATTTGTGACAAATAAAGCTGGAAATTTAAGCCAAAACATGATCTTTTCCTTACCCTAACCAAGCAATTATTGTGCCTAAGCCTAACCAGGGCATAAGCACAGCCTGAGAATGAAAGCGGAAGCTCCAAAGTTGCAACATAATGAATTGTTGTTTGCAGAAACCTGCGCTGTGAACATTTATTTCCGTGATTAGGTTGCAGCATCACAATTACAGCGATTCCAAGGGAACATCTTCAGTTGTCTTGTTTTGTCCAACCAACAGTACAAAACCCAGAGATATCCAAAAAGCAGCACATCTCCAGATATTTAAAAAAGCATGGACTCATTTTTCCCTCTACTACTGTTAAACCAGTCATTTGATCCAGATTTAGATGAGCTCTGACCATAAATAACCCAAACAGCAGGTTCAACAAAAACATAGTGTTTCTTTACGATATGAAGTTTAACTCCACTTTCTGTCTAAAAATATCTTGTCATGCCCTAAATAGCTGATGAACTTAAACCTCATCGATCAGTCTGCAATTGAGAAAATATGTTTTGACCCGTAGTGATCCAACACTTGTTTATAGCCTGAATAGAATTTAATCCTGCAGAGAGACCAATAACTCATACTGTAAGTAAAAATGGTAGGTGTTAGTTTCTGGTATTGGCTTTTTCAACCTTCCCCTCCTTGCATTAGTCTCGGCCAATATTACAGTTAGTGATTCATCAACACTCTGGTCGTGCTGATGGAGATGAATGCAGTGTTTTTCTGCTCTCCGGCCCCGGCAGTCGGGTGAGATTCAGGCCCGGAGGTGCGGAGTGAAGACGTGTAGCGGGGCTGCAGGAGTCCAGGTAAGCAGGACAGAGTGTTGACCTTCACTCTCTGATAAGGACTGACAGAAGCTTGATGGAAGCTGTGCAGCCGGAATCATGTTGAATTATTTCTGACATGGAGCTGCAAGAAATCGCAAAGCCCAGGGAGAAGCGTTTGACTCCGCAGTATTGGAATTAATGAAAGCACCTGACCATCAGCCGTCTCGAATGTGCATGGAAACAAACTATTGGCTTAGCTTCTTGATACAGAAGTTCTGCGTGTCAGAACGTGTCTGTTGAGTCCAGCGTGCCGCTAACTCAACCTGTGCTGGTGCAACATGTAAACGCTTTTGTTATTTGCTTTTCTCAGCAAAATCCTTACCTTTGGGTGATCTGCCTTTGTCTAATGCTCTCTGGCAGAAGGAGCCCCGGCTTATGAATAAATCAGAGCCCTCACTTTCCCTGCTTTGAAGGATAGCGAATGGAATTACCATGTTCTGTACCATACTGAACTGGGAGCTACTTTCATCTTTTTTTTTTGCACTCCCTTTTGCTAAAAATAGCCCGAGTGCAGCAGAGTGCTGTCTATACATTGCGTTGGTAAATGTACGCAGAATTTCATAAATCATTTCGTTTCTGGTTGTTTTCCAAAACAAAAGTTTTTTTCACAATCAATGATTCATAAAAACCCTGGCTGTGAACCTGCTGGTTATCAGGATTTTGCACATTCAACATTTTAATTGCTTATCTGTCATGTAATAAGGCCACCATCACTCAATGGTCACCCCTGATTTAAGCCTAATCTTCTTATCCATGCAATGTGTTTGTTTTTGGAAGCCAGCAGATTATTTTTCCCTCAGATATTTCCCAAGAAATATATCATCCGTAAACAGGTTGACTTTTTTTTTGATGAATGTTAGTCTGGAAGCAGACTGTAACTGTCACAGCCTTTGTGGTTGTTGAGATATTTCTGCACCTCTGTACGAGTGCCAATATTCCAGATTTAGATTTTCTGAGTAATGTCTAAGTCTGTTGCCGCAGTCCGGTGCGGGATTACCAAAGCAATATTGAAAGCAAACAAGTGCGCGCTCGCGAAATAATTTCAGGGGAAGAAGTCTTATCCGAAAGCCTAAATAAGGCACAGACACTCGGTATCAGCGCGAGCCACCAACGCGCCACAGTCAAGTTTGGAAATTTACAAACAGGCTTTTCAATCAGACTGTGAGGTGTGAAGGAAAGATGACTGAGGATAATACCTCAGTAAGCAGACGGGAGCCGGGCTTAGTTTCCTCCAACAAATCCTCTGTAGCCTCGGCGTCACTAACACATTAGCGCTGGGGCACGTTTTCACAAACAGACTCCGCTTCAAGTCGGGCAACACCTGCACAACACTGATAGAAAGTAATACAGGGCTGCCGTCACACAGACATGTTGCAAACTCTTAAATAGATTATATTCATGACGATGGGCGGGGGATCAGCTCATCGTCGAGAACGGGAACCCAGAAAATGATGGGGTTTTTTGGCTGAAACATGTACGGCACTGCACGTGCGTCCTCCCAAGTCTTCCAACAGGCTGAAGTGAGATTGCCAGTTGGTTGGCCAGATAAAACGCCAACTTGCATGGAGTGTTCATCCCAACTGAGGACACAGCAGCTTTGTGCCTTCGAGCAATGTATGGATTTTACTACACTGCACGTAGGAGGCTTCTGACTGTGATGGGAGCGTATATTTTATCCCGTGCCTTCACATCATTTTCCTGCCAATATATGCAGCTAATAGTTACCCATGCAGAACGACGATTCTATGAACATTTTGCAGGAGCCATTTGATTTCCCAGCAGCAGCTAGGGGCAGTCGTTGGAAGTTTTTTTTCTTTTTCTTTTCTTCTTTAACTGTCATACAAACTGAGTTATACGGCTGCCACATGAAAAGGATGTCTATCGAAGCCATCCGCGGTGATATATGTAGCCGCGCTGTCGTTCACGAAGACGCCACATTGCAGTGATTCTTTTTCTTTTATGGATCACGTGTTATTGCAACATAAAGCTGGGATGAGAACAGTGTCAGCCAGGAGTGCCCTGTGATGGAGAGGTCTTACTAGAAATGACAGCTTGTGTTTGGCTCTTGGAAGCACAGGTGTTGCTTTCGTCGCTGCTCTACTCCGTGTTTCCCACAGCTGTCGTTGTATTCTTCCATCAAAGCGCGCAGTTCACTGTATGCTGATTTACGATCCAATTTTTGAGCAGCCTCTGACTCAGTGGTTCTTTGATTTCAGACAGGTAAGACCACTGACCGTTCGATTCTGGACTCTGGCAGATCTGGTCACCCACCTGTTAACCAGCTTGCTAATCAAGCTAAGGTCAGGTCTGTGTTTGACACATCTGTTTTAAAACGTAAAAACCTTCAAACTTTGCACATTTCCATATGTGACACATATGACCTACTGACGAAACAACAGATGATCCCTGTAGGAAAACATGGAAATGAAGATGCCTCATCCAGTTGTGGGATCAGGCAAGTGATAAAAACAAGTGTGATGTCTCATGTGACGTTAACTGAAAATAAACTGCATACCCTGAAGTTTGCTGAAGTGGAGCTTTTACAGCTGTGCTGCATGCGTCAGCGTCTCGCCACAGAGTGTTGAACAGGACTGATGAGAAAAAATCTGACATGCTGGACAGTATGGAAGTGTAATCTGGGACTCCATGATGTGTACAACTGCCCAGAAGCTAACTTTCAAGGCTATTGTGAAAAGGGCTCCTGTCCCCAGCCTTGGACTGCAGTGTGTTTTTGGAGATTTTTTTTTTTACACTTATTCCATAATAAGAAAGCGTTGGTTGTTAGCCATCCACTGGCATTCCCATGTTGCCTTGGGTCGAGTCTGTCGACCAATCAGAGGCTGTGCTCCTGACTTGTTGGCACCGCGGGACTGTGTGTTGACGGTGTGGCAGCTCTGATCTCAGAAGCGCTATGTTAAGCAGGAGTTGGAGGCGCTTGTGGAAAAGGCAGCTTTTTGCGGAAGCGGCGTCTGCCTGTTTGTGTGTCTGGATGTGTAGTGATGTGTGGCGCTGGCATCTCTGCATGGCCTGCTTGACAGGGATGGTGTTTAAAGTGTCCCAACCATGTAATTGTTAGCCGTTAAAGCTGCTTTGAACGTCGCCGTTGTTTGCCTTAGCTTCCAGTTCCTGCGTTCAGTGATCCCCTCCCTCGCCTCTACGTCACTACATGAGCATGGTGTCAGGTGAGTGAATCCACTGTCAAGCTCTGCTGTCTCAGATAACAAGTTTTACTGGGGTTGCTGAGTGTTAACCTTTTCCAAATCCAGTAAGGGGCAGGACAAAGCCGCTAATGTTAGCCTACACTCTGCTATATATCACAATTGGCTAACTAGCGCACTGTAGGCAGTGGGCTAATTAGCCAGACATGCTAGCATTTGCAGCTCGCATTATGTTAAAACAGACAACACTGTTTTATTCATTTACACCTTCTGCTGTCCTTGGCCTCTTTTCTCTGTACTGTACAAAATGCATATATTCCAATACACAGGTCTGGGCTGTAACTGTTAGCACCCTACTCAGCCTTCCTTCCTTTGCCTTGTCTTATTCACAGCAGCTAGAATATGTTGGTGGAAATTATTTCCCCCCCCCGGCACCTCCATCCATCACACCTCATCTTAAGTCGTATCTGATGTTGACGAACAATGTGAGCGTGTGTGATGTTTCATGGATCCATGGCCCCCTGACGCTCGACTCACACGGCACAGCTATATTTAATACACACACTTTTGTGGCCACTTTATTAGGTACAGCTGTGCATTTTATTGTAATTCAATTCAATGGCCTGCCACAGACAGATTCGACCCTTAGGCAGACACTAAAGTGAAGTTTGTTGTTAAAATGGTTGGAAATGTGTATATTCAAGTTATATATACAGTATA
>JARJLU010019227.1:1011-63692 GCA_030272975.1 Sparidentex hasta | reverse complement strand
GCTTGCTACAGTCAGAGGTGCAGTCAAGTATCGCTACCCTATTCGCCAAGTTTACTTTGCATGATACTGCATTTCGGTGACTTTCGAAAACCGGGTAAATTGGAGATTTCTGAAATGAAAAGTCCATCTTCAGATACTCCTGTAAATAGGGAAAACTTACAGGTTCATAGGCCAAGGGCGACATCTGTTGGTGAAACTGTTATATGAGAAGAATCAATCTTAAAGTTATAGATTTCTCCTTCATATTCATATAGAGTTATTAATTATGTGCAAAATTATTGTTCCTTATGAAACCTTCATAAATGTAAATTTGAGTTTTGAATTTTTAAAAATGCCAGTGATTTACATGTAGGCCTACATAAACCTAATGCAAAATGTTTTGTACTGGGGTTTAAAACTTTTTCAACACAATCCCTGAATATTTTTTCTTGTATTTCTGAATGCAGGGTCAATGCTTAAATTTGTCCAAGGAGGAGCTCAAGGCCAGGAGGAAGATCTAGAGCAGCCATCAACCAGCAGATCGAGCCCACGGAATTTATTTATTTATTAATTTTAATCTTTTTAAACTTCATGTTTGGCGTCTGTGTTAATTGAAAAGTACTTATTGACAAGTTGTTTTGAAATTAAAGCAAATTGCACTGATAAATTTGTTCATGTTCATTCCGGGGGAAGGGGGCGTGGCCGGGGGGGGGGGCACTACAAAGCATTTGTGCTTAGGGCACCCAAATGGCTAGCAACGGCCCTGCCTGCAGAGCTATACTTTGGATCCATGAGATACAGGATAAGAGAGTTCACTCATAAACCAATAAGATGCTACAAGTGTCAGAAGTTTGGTCATGTAGCTAAACTATGTAAAGAGACTAAACAATGTGCAAAATGTGGTGGGGAACATGACTATGGGGAATATGGAGGGGGGTAAGAACTAAATGCTGTAATTATGGAGGGGGACACAGTGTGGCCTACTGGGGGTGTGAAGTAATGAGAAGAGAGACTGAGACTCAGAGTGTGAAAAGGAAGGATAGAATTCCTTATGCCGAATCAGTTGAAAGAGTGGAACAAAAAAAGAGGGCAAATGAAGGAAATGTTAGAGGGCAAATACTGACAGGAAATGTATGGACACAGAGACAAGAACATTTCAGAGAGAAGGAGAAAAAGGAGTTGGGGGGGAAAGAGGAGCTTGGTTATCTTTATTGCAGGGGTAATCAATGCAACAGCTGAGGTCAAATCTAACACTGAAAGGATTCAAATTATTACAAAGACAGCAAGTCAACATTTGGGCATGGTAGACCTTAATGAACGATAGGAAGTTTGTTTGAATGATGGTAGAAGGACTATGGTTGATATTAGAACTGGTAAAGAGTCAGTATTAGACCTCACAATACTGTCTAGTAGAATGGCTCCAAAGTATGAGTGGGAAGTGCATGGAGAAGGCACTATTGGAAGTGATCACTACCAAATAATATGTAAACTGGATGTTGACGTAAGGTTGAGCTCTGTAGATAGTCATGGAAGGTGGATTTTCAAAAAAGCAGAGTGGAAGAGATTCATGGAAACAAGTGATTTGTACTTTAGTTCAGTCCAAGAAACAAATGATGTTGAAAGAAATGAAAGTGAGTTGTGACACAGTATTTATATCGCTGCAATGACTACAATACCAAGTTTAGGAAAACTAGTAAGAAAAGCAGTTCCATGGTGGAATGCTAAATGTCAAGACATTTGATTGAATATAAGCAAACACAGGCAGTAGTGAGAAGATCTATAAGACAAAGGAAAAGAGCACACTGGAGAGATTAATGTAGCTCAACTGGAAGTAGGCCTGCACGATAGGAGGAAAATCTGCGATGTGCGATAACACTGTTCAATATTGCGGGGACAATATAACTTGTGATAAATAAACAAATATTGAAGTTTGCATATTATTAACTATACAGTTAATGATGTTTAATGTTAGTTTTGAATTGTTCATGTAGGTCTTTACGGTTGTAGTGCAGATGGTACCTGTGTTTGTCACACGTCGACTCTCCTGAATAAAAATAAGTCCAAAAAATATAATAAGTCCATATAGCAGTGTGACAGAGCAGGGCAGATCATATGCACACACGGCACATTTCTCTGTGGTGTTGCTGGCTGCAGGACACACACACACACACACACACACACACACACACACCACTGCCTGACACAGCTCGTTCATGTACATACTCACACAATCAGCACACACTTACTGCTGTTTCTTTTCACCACAAGGTCTTCGTCATTTTCTTCATCGCTTCTCTCTTCTCCTTCAGCCATCATAACCTGGCAATCACCACCAAATAGTGATGGCTCGGTCGTGAACGAATCAGTTCGAAGGAACGATTCTTTAACGCGAACGAACTGAAGTGATTCCCCCTTTCGCTTCCCCTTTCGTTCGTTCTTTCGTTCTCACAGACCAGTCGCTGTGTTGTTCACTGATAAGTTATCAGAGTGGTGAGGAGGACAGAGAGCCGGCCAATCATATGCTAAGTCTAGGACACTGTCGTCAAATTTTTGCCAATGAGAAACAGGAAACCATAGCAAAAGTTTTCATGAAATAAACAAAACATTTAATTTTGTTCGTCGTTCATTGTTCTCATTCATTCACTGAGGCCTCTCCTGGCGTTCTCATTCAGTCAGTCACTTGTTCTTGGCCAGCCGGCTATAGCCGTTAGCTGTTAACTGTGGTGTTGTCTAAAAGTACACTTAATTATGAAGTTGCAGGCCATGAACTACAGTGTTATGTTGACTGTTAGCACGATCATTTGAGAACAAGGAGCTGAGAACTGTGCATTACATGATTCACCACTCGTTCTCGTTCCTTTACGCTGATTCCTCTCCTGTTGTTCTCGTTGGCTAGCTGGCTTTAACTGCTAGCTGCTAACTGACGTGTTGTGTAGAAGTACTTATTATCATTAAGTTGCAGCTATGTATTTGCCATGACCGATTTGAGTACTGTGCGTTACGTGATTCACCGCTGAATGACGCTGTACCAGAAGTGCCACTGAAAGAACGAATGAACGAACGAACTACATGAATGAGTAATCCGGCCAAACTGACGTACCGGAACTGAATCTCGACATCGAACGATGAAATCCACCTCTACCACCAAACTGATGCTGTTAATTTTGTCAGGGAAGCTAAGGGCTGGCTGGGACTTCATCTGATTGGCCCTTGTATCCAGGGCTCCGTCTGATAGGCTAATTGTCGGCATGCTCATGGTGCATGCATGGCGCATGTAAACAAAATGATTATTTTTATTCATCCTCTGTCAGGCAGTCTTTTGCAATGTTTTTATCACACCTGTTCATATTGCGATGATGATGAAAATTCCATCTAACTGGAAGTACTATTAATATAAACGATGTATGGGGAATGATCAAGAAAAAGGAATGTAATATAAGTGAGTGGACTTATCCAGTCCTTTCAGATGGAAAACAGTTGGCTATATCAAACCTAGAGAAAGCAGAAATGATGGTGAACACACTGAGTATCAAGTAATTTATCAGAAGAAGAAAGAAGTGGTATAATTAATGGAGCGGTTAATGAATGGAAGGATAATGCACTTTATTGAAGAAAGGGAGGTGATGGCTAGTTTTCAGAGTGGTTTTAGAAAGGGCAGTAGTACTATTGATTCAATCATATGTCTTGAGGATGAAATAAGTAAAAGCACAAGTAAAGAAAGAGAAATAAATGTGGAAAAAAACATATGACATGTTATGGGTAGAGGGTCTTTTAATCAAAATGCATATGCTAGGAATTGGGGGAAATATGGGTGAAGCACTTTTTAAATAATAGAAGTATTCAGGTGAAAATAGGGAAAGAAACATCTAGAAGGTGTTTGGTAGAAAATGGGACACCACAAGGAAGTGTGATTAGTCCATTATTGTTCAACATAATAATCAATGATGTTTTCGCTAATGCTCAGCCAGGAATTGGAAGATCACTATTTGCAGATGACGTTAGCCTATGGAAAAGGAGAAGTATATCCTGAAGAAGGTACAGGAAGCTCTAACCCCTTGTGGAGGACTGGGAAGAAAATGGGATTTTAGATTCTCTATTGAGAAGACTAAGGTTGTGTTTTTTTACTGGAAAGAGAATAGATGAAAGTATGAATCTGGAGCTGTATGGTAGGAATTTGGAGAGGGTTAAAAGTATTACATTTCTTGGTGTGATTTTTTACATAAGACTTACATGGAGGGATCATGTATCAAAAGTAGTAGATAAATGTAAAAGAGTAATGAATTTGATGAGATGTCTTGCTGGAACAGAATTGGGAGCAGATGTAGCTTATTTGAAGCAAATTTATGTATATTTAATTAGAGCAAGAATTGAATATTGGTATTTGGTTTATGGATCTGCAGCCAAGGCAGTTTTAGCTGGATTAGATATAGTCCAAAATAAGGCACTCAGAATATGTAGAGGAGCTGTGTGATCCTCTCCAGTGTGTTCTATTGGTACAAATAGGAGAAATGCCACTCTGTCTAAGAAGAAAGCAGCTTCAGGCTAACTATTGGGTCAGCTTGATGGGTCACAGGGGTGATCACCCAGTTAAAATAACAATGCAGGCAAGCTGGAAGAGAGATGGCAAGTCTTCCAAGTTTTGGGTGGACGGGGGAGGCAGTGGCACAGGAAATGTCAATACATGACAAGAACTTTTGTCCAGGAGTTCTGTGGCCATCAGTTCCTTTATGGCAAATGGAGGTCCAAAAGATTGATATAGAGGTACTAAATCAGATAATTCTGAGTCAAATTTGGTGCATCAGTTCCAGTGTCATATAATAGACCGATATCAGGATCACATATTATTTTTTATTGATGGTTCAAAGGATCAATTAACAGGTGCTGGAGCTGCTTTCGTTGTTCAGGGATGGAATGCCTGAGAGAACCTCAAATTTCCCAAGTGTGCTCACAGTGGAATTATATGCAATCCTGATGGCAGTGCAATGGACTGAACAGATTCAGAACAATAAAGTGTTGATATGTAGTGACCCTGTGTCAGCTATCAATAATATTGGGAAAGGATCATCAAAGAGTAGACAAGACCTTTTATATTTTTTTAAAGTATTTTTTTCTTAGCCTTTTCTGGCTTTATTGACAGTACAGCTTGAAGAGAGTGACAGGAAGCAAAGGGACCTGAGCTGGGAGTCAAACCTGGGCCCGCTGCAGAGCCTCGGCACATGGCTCGCAAGCGCTACCAACCGAGCTAAGTGGCGCCCCTACAAGACCTTTTATATGATATTCTTCTGGCAATTAGAGATATGAAAAGGAGAGAGGTAGAAATATCATTTGTATTGGTACCAGCTCATGTAGGTATTGCATCAAATAAAAAGGTTGATAAGTTGGCCAAGGAAGCTGCTGAAAAGGAAACCATAGATGTCAACATAAATCTATCAAAGGCGGAGGGTAAAAGTATTGTGTGGCAGGAAACAATTTTAAAATGGCAGCAGCTCTGGGAGCAAGAAAACAAAGGAAGGCACCCATTCTTAGTATCTAGTAGGGTAACTGACTTAGTTAACATTTGTAAAAGAGGGTGGATTAGACGTAAGGAAGAGGTAATTATTTCTAGAATTAGAATTGGTCACACGTTTCTCAACAACACTTTGTTTATTTTAGGAGAACATCAGAGTGGCTTGTGTTCCTGTCAGAAACTTAAAACAGTGCAGCATGTTCTGATGTCTTGCAGAAAATATGAACACCAAAGACAAGAGCTTCTCAGAGAATTGCAAGAAATTGGATTAGAAGAAGTATCTCTCAAAAGTATTTTGGCTGTAGGGTCAAGCAGGAGGGGAATACACTGTTTTTTTCAAATTCTTACAAGACACTGGTCTGTATAACAGGATATGGTGCACTAAGGTGCTAGTCCCATAGATGGCAGCAATGCAACTTTTAGATGCCCTAAAACCGCAAAGAAGAAGAAGAATATTTGCCAGACTCGTCACAGTGGGGCCGGGCCTTGTCTCCGGTCGCTGTCCGTCCCCCTCTATGGTGTCTCCGCCCACACTGCTTTATAAATGAGCTGAACAGCAGTGAGCGTGTCAACAGCCTGAGCTCACACGGCGAGGCAGAGTGGACACAACATGGCGGAGAGAGGCAGTGAGCAGCCGCGGTCCCCCCCGTCCTGCCCGTCTTCCCGGTCCACGTCTCCAGCACCGCAGTAGACCTGTTTAATGTGGACTCGGGTCTGTGGGAACGGTGAGGCGACGCTCTGACGCCACGGAAGAAACCTGCTGTGAAACGAGCCGCTGGAGAAGAACTAGAGATGAGCCGACACGCAACAGGTAAGACAAGTGCAGCAGCGCCTCCATCTTTATCCACAGACATTGATGTGGCGGGAAACAGGTTCAAATCAAACCACAGCTCCTGCTTCATAGTCTTCATCACTTCATCAGGTCACAGCTATAGTCTTCATCACTTCAGCAGGTCACAGCTGTAGTCTTCATCACTTCATCAGGTCACATCTATAGTCTTCATCACTTCAGCAGGTCACATCTATAGTCTTCATCACTTCAGCCGGTCACAACTGTAGTCTTCATCACTTCATCAGGTCACATCTATAGTCTTCATCAGGTCACAGCTATAGTCTTCATCACTTCAGCAGGTCACAGCTGTAGTCTTCATCACTTCAGCAGGTCACAGCTGTAGTCTTCATCACTTCATCAGGTCACAGCTGTAGTCTTCATCACTTCAGCAGGTCACAGCTGTAGTCTTCATCACTTCAGCAGGTCACAGCTGTAGTCTTCATCACTTCAGCAGGTCACATCTATAGTCTTCATCACTTCAGCAGGTCACAGCTGTAGTCTTCTTCACTTCATCAGGTCACATCTATAGTCTTCATCACTTCAGCAGGTCACAGCTGTAGTCTTCTTCACTTCATCAGGTCACATCTATAGTCTTCATCACTTCAGCAGGTCACATCTATAGTCTTCATCACTTCAGCAGGTCACAGCTGTAGTCTTCATCACTTCAGCAGGTCACAGCTATAGTCTTCATCACTTCATCAGGTCACATCTATAGTCTTCATCACTTCATCAGGATACATCTATAGTCTTCATCACTTCAGCAGGTCACAGCTATAGTCTTCATCACTTCAGCAGGTCACAACTATAGTCCTAATTACTTCATCAGTCCACTGTCCACACCGAGGAATCTACTGGACAAGTTCCTCCAGCGACCACACTGTGACGAGTGGTGGAAATAGTTTTTGGGTGTGTTTTCAATCAAATTAATTGTTTCCCTCAAACCTCTCAGGCACCGTGGAGCCGGGGCAGGAGTGTGCTCCCTCCCTGCCGCTGCCTGCGGATCATGTGCTCACCTCTGGAGCTGTGCTCTTCCCTGGTAACTATTAATCCACACTGCCCTGCCTTGTCCACAGGCTTCATGTACAACAGTGGATTACACTACAGGCAGCTCAGGAGTGATCAGGAGTACGAGGTGTTAGTTGTCCACAGACACATCTGGAGCTTCACAGCAAAACGGTGCTGCAGCATTCTCCTAAGCATTCAAGTCCAGAATTTTTATATTTACAATATTAATTAGGTTATAAAACAAACTCGTTTTCTATTAGTGAATAAACAAGCTGCTCTCATCTTTGAATCTTAATTTTTGGGGACCTGTTCCTTTCAGAGTTATTTGATGACCGCTGACATCAGCCTTTAGTGCTGTAGTATTGAAGTGACAGACGGTGAGAACACTTCTTGATTAAAGTTTTTAGATGGTCCAAAACTATCAGAATGACAAGAACTGAATGCATGTGTGAGGCTAAAATGTTCTTAACTCTGTATGGATTCCAAAATTGTATATCTTGACATAGCTAATTTTATATCCTGATAGATAAAGATAAATATAGATAAGCCCATGCACTATAAATAGTATAAGTGTCTTTAAGTGGTAGAAAAGATTAGACGTGATCGAGTCGCTAGTAACAACTTGTTGGCAGCATGTTTTGCAGATTACCGTTGTCTGATGTCTGACGCAAAATTATGGAATTCTGTTTCCCCCTTTTCGGCACCAAAACTTCTTGGGGTTCTGCGTCTGTACCCACATCTGATGTAACCTTACTAGTAACATTATTTTCATCTTCCATTGTGCTCTCCTTCGTCTCCGCCATGCTGCTTTGCCTCTATTAACTTTCGAACAACCAGTGCCGTAAACGATTCCTTGCAGGTGACGTAAAAATGCCACCACAAAGCAGTAGCATTGCTGCAGTTACATTCACCTTCATACAATAAACTTGTTTTGAACTCAAAATTTTGATATCCGACGGTCATTCCGACATTGAGTTGTGCTTTACATGCCGTATTAAATCACAAACGTAGTGTACGCTAATGGTAGTGTAGCAACAGTGCAAAACAAGTAGCCTACACGTTAAAATTACGATATAAACAACAGAGGGTTATATCCTCCGGTAGACATTTTTATATAGCACTGCGATATTAGGGCTGCCCCTAATCGAATTTTCATCGTCATCGCGATATGAACAGATGCGATAAACACATGGCAAAAGACTGCCTGACACACGATGAATAAGAAAAATCATTTTGTTTACATGTGCCATGCATGCACCGTGAGCATGCCAACAATTAGCCTATCAGATGGAGCCCTGGGTACAAGGGCTAATCAGATGAAGCCCCAGCCAGCCATTAGCTTCCCTGACAAAATTAACAGCATCAGTTTGGTGGTGATTGCTAGGTTATGATGGCTGAGGGAGTAGAGAGAAGCGATGAAATTGTGGCCGATGAAGACCTTGTGGTGAAAAGAAACAGCTGGGAGTGTGCGCTGTGTGAGTATGTATGTATGTATCCAGGAAATAGGACGAAGGAGTGTGCACCCTTGATCACGCTATTAAACAGTTAAGGCAATACATTACGGGATGTTTTTAACTCCAAAGTGAACGGGTCAGAGAGCTGTGGTGTGGATATGTGCGTGCATGTGTCCTGCAGCCAGCGACACCACAGAGAAATGTACCGTGTGTGCACATGAGCTGCCCACAATTAGTGAGGGAGCTGCTCTGTCACACTGCTATATGGACTTATTTTACATTCAGGAGAGTCGACGTGTAACAAACACAGGTAGGCTACCACCTGCAATACAACAATAAAGACCTACATGAACAATTCAAAACTAACGTTAGCCGTCATTAACTGTATAGTTAATAATAATATGCCAACTTTATCGCAAGTTATATCGTCATCGCAATATTGAACAGTGTTATCGCACATCGCAGATTTTCCTCATATCGTGCAGGCCTATACGATATATATTGTAATACCGCATGGCTCTAATTCCAGAGAGTCCTGTACATGTGACACGAATGTGTGATGATCATGATTCTGTCTGTACAGGTGCTTTTGATCAACATGGCTTCCCTCTGATCGTGTTCCCAGCGGATGGACAAGCCAAACTCTCCTCAGAACTCAGCAAAGCAGAAGTGGTGGACTTCATAAATTACTTTCTGTGTCTGCACAAGTATGTAGAGTGAGACTGCTCATTGTGTATGTGTATATGTGTGTGCACAGGAGTAGACTGTGTGCTGATGGTTGGATCATCTCTCTCTGACAGTAAGAAGCAGGAGAAGGACAGTCTTGTGTCAGTGGTGGCTGATCTGAGGCATGCCTCGCTCCAGACGACCAGGTTCATCTCTGAGACGCTGATTCTTCTTGAGGTACAGTTGTAGTGGAGGGCACTGTGTGCTGCTGCTGCTGGAGATGCTGCTTCTAGTGTGATTGAAATTTGTTCTCTTTACCAGCACTGCACCAACTGCAGCTGAGCATGAACATTCATCTTTCAGCTTTACCATCTGTGCTGCTGTGTACCTACATTATGCCAACTGTTACTTACTATAAGGACACTTTTCAATGCTGGGCTAAAGGGGAAGTTTATAAGATATGGCCAGAATTTTGGTTTAAAACATTCAAAAGAACAACATGCCAAGTGTGAAGAAACAACATCCTGTCAGAGACATCTCTATATTGTTTCACAGTGATGTATGCTGAAGTTGGCATGCTAACCAGCTAGCCCAGCCTGCCCTGTCTTGTAATACCATTTTGTACCTCAAGACGTGATAGTTTGACATTTCAGCTGGGAAATGTAAAAGCAGTGAGTTTGTTATGATAAGCTCTGAGAATGTCAAGAACACCTGTTTTCCTTAGCAAACACACACTGAATCCAATTTTTTCTTTTTATTTTATGGAACTGAGACAGGCTTTATATTTTCACTGAGGCATTGTCAAACAAACTTCATTCAAACTCATCAGCAGTAACATAATACTGTCTTCCGGTTTGCTGTTATTTTGAACTGTGAGAATATTTTGATACCTCATGCTTTGGCCCCTCATACCTGAATTGAATTGAATTGGGGGGGAAAAAAAGCTAAAACAGGCAACAACATGCCATCTGATGTTTTTTTTTTTTTTGTTTTTTTAAATCTTTATGAACTTTCAAGTGATCAGTGTTCATATAAATATATAGGCTGTTTTTTCAATAATCAGTTGAAATAGTCACTGGCCCTGTCGGCCAGTGACAGGGCCACCTGGCATCAAGACTAACTGAGCTACTTGATAATGGCAGCTGGTGAGCAGTTTGCTGCCCCCTTCAGTTTTGGAGCTATCTTCAAATTCTGACCATTTCTTCCAAATTACACCTGCAGATGCTTTGTGGATACACCACAGCAACACTAACAGTACAAAGAAAGCATGGGGCAACAATCAAAAACCCAACTTATACCACAGACAGACCAGACAGATATGTAAAGAGAGACTGTTTGTACATAAAACATACTTCAGACCTCATGTATGCATTGTTATTTTTTCAATTTGAAGACCTTTTAAAACTTTCAGTAAAATGAAGTCAAATGCTCTGAATCGGACTGAGAAATTCAATAAATATCAATATATTGATGATTGGGAACATTTAAATATTTTGAATGGAGTTCCTGAATTGAATGAATGAAAAGATGATAGTTAAAATGTTGGGAAATAGTGTGTGTGTGTGTGTGTGTGTGTGTGTGTGTGTGTGTGTGTGTGTGTGTGTGTGTACATGTGTGCATGCTTACAAATGAATATCTGACTGCATTTGTGTGTGTGTGTATTAAACTGACTCATTGGTAAATTTGGCTCTGTGTTGTCCCACTTGATCTCGGTTGCCACCGTGATGGTAACTGGGTTGGTCCTGGTAACAGACTGTGAGAGTTGATATAGTAGTGATTCAGCTGAGGCTAACCTCACATTATCATGCTTCTCTCTGCAAAAAAATGTACTATGTCACCATTTGAGTGACAGCAGTCAACTATGAGTCTTGTGAGCACTTTGGGAAGTTTTTGTGTGTTTGTGGTCAAAAATGTGTCTTGTGGAGCAGTTTGGAAAAGTGGATGCGTTTGCCTGCCTCCAGATATTTTTCCTCTCAGTTTAATGGGACTTAATGTGGCAGTTGGTCGGTGTTCCTGTCAGTTAAACACCTACCGAGCCAAAAGATTTTGTCCCATTGCCTCCAGAGATCCACTGTAACACCAGCATGAGTGTACCTACAAGCTAGTGTTTTTTTTATTTTCTGCTGGAGAGAAAATAATGGAAGGGAGTGTGAGCTTTGAAAAAGTGTGAAAGTTGAAGATTCCGTAATCTGCTTGAATGGGGGAAAAAATGGCCGCGAATGCCTCCTGCATTCACAACCAGTGAATTTGTTGAGAGCTATCGGGCCTTGCCTGCACAAGTCCAGGCGACCCCATCACACATTCTGAGCCGTGTGCAAGACAGACATTGACATCAGTCACCAAGAGGCAACAGGTAAAGAGCACACAAATACTCCCTGGCCCCCCAAACATATTGAAACTAAAAGGATGATGAGAAAAAATGTTCATAATGTCAATAGGCTAGCCTTTTACACCTGCCATACTTCCCATTAGTGGGGGAGAAAGGTGGTCAAATGTCTAGAGGTCTAGAAGGTTTTAGACAGGCCAGGTGCTGATTAACATAAACCCTAATTACAAAACAGGATTTGGGTTACAGTTGGGATTATTATTTATTTATTTATTTTTTCCTTATAAACTGGTCTGACTCGCATCTTTAACACAGTGTACTTGGGCCTATTAATTAGCTCACTCTCCTTTCTATTAGTTAGACTAATCAAAATTTATGGGCACAAAATATTGTTGAGGATATAAGATGCCATTTGTGTAGTTTCACTACATATACAGCCATTCACCCACTCCCTTCCTGTACACATAAAAAATGTATTTTAATCTCGGAGGTTGTGATGAGCCAAACAAGTGGTGGAGTGCTCAGAACAGAATTTATGACAGTCTCTCCACATCATTAGTGGATGATTGTGGGAACTGGAGCTTTATAAGTTTTATCCATCTGGTCTCTGATGCTTCACAGTGTGGTTAGTGATACAAAGACAGGGCTCTCCCCAGAAATTTTTAGTCTAGTGGCACTGTTTTCAAATTTCACAGTCAGCGACGTGCAACGCCAGGGGGGAAGCTCTAGCATGTTGACTGTTTTAAGTACCAATGGAGGCCATTTCCTGCAACTTCAGCCTTCTCTAAATATACCACTTACAGAGACATTCATCAAATGAAAATAGGAAATAAACCCCTTGAATTTGAAAATGATAGTGTGTGATAGACTGTGGAATAATGGCGCTGCACCACTATACTGCTAGCTCAGCGCCGTTATTCCACAGTCTGGGGAGAACCCTGAAAGAGCTCTCTATAGTGACATTTTCAGCAGCTGCTCAGTACAGAGACAAACTCCCTCTGGTCTCTTGCAACCATGAAGCTTGCAGGCACTTTTGTTTTGATTGTATCACTGAAATACTCAGCTTTGATTAGGCCGTTGCCTCCTACTCTTTCTCACAGTAGTGGTGTATGAAAAGAGGTTAATAAATCATGTGATGGGTTTTTTTGTTTTTTGTTGTTTTTTTTAAATTTTTTTTAGAATTATTAATGTTCTGACCAGAGAATTTAGAAGATGTGATGGTGGCGATCTGCTTTTCCTCTGTGTTTAAAATTCTTCAGCGTAGTTGGGTGTCGTAGAAAATGACTGCAGTTGTTGGTTAGGACATTTGAATGATATTTCTAATTTTTTGCTGCTGGGTGCCTTTTGAGTCTTTCAGTGGAGTTGTTCAGCACCAGCATGTGTTGCTGAGGTTCACTTCACATCAGTAGCTCTTCAGTTTGTATTTGGAAACACACTGATGAGCTTGTGATTGTCTGCAGATATGATGACTGTAGCAACAAAGTGAACCAGTGAGACCTTTTTTCATGTTTTTTAAAGTATTTTTTTTTTTTTTCTTTTCTTTTTTTTTTCCCCTCAGGAAAGTATACAGCAGTAAGGGGGGGGGAGAGATAAGCAGTCCCAGCTCAGTGACACCCTCAGCTTGTGATTGCCGTCTTGATTTTCTTGCAGTATAAGTTCGTACAACATTTGTTTTGTTGATTCAGAGAGCTGTAGTCTGAGTTCAAGTACAATACCAAGTGCGTGACGTCTGTGGTCATAGTGGAATTCCTCCTGTGGAGGTGGGTGTCACATGCATAGCTGGTCACATGTCTGGTTATTTAATAGAAAAACCTCCAGGGAAATTACATTAAATGAGGGCAATTATGCTGCATTTTTCCATACAGATCAGCAGCTCCACATAGTTTCTGTGGTCTGGTTTGCTGGCCTGGTGTCAACATTTATTATTGAACAGTGACTGACAACATGATGTGCAGCTGCACCATATCAGTGAATTCATTTGGTAGCCGTGCTATGTGTTGCATTTTCTGAATGTTAGTGTTTTGGTTATTTAATTTACTTCTGAGGGAGTGGATCCATTCTTATTGATGTTTGACCTGCCTTGCCCTATGCTGTTTTGATCTGGACCCTTCTTTAATCCGTCTCAGTGAAATACTGAATTGTTGGAATGCTCCTTAAGTCTGATCGAGCAGCAAGAGCACCAAGTTGTTTGGTTCAGTGTTGATGTAAAGACAAGTTTCCCTTCTAGCTGCACAGGCGGACCGTCCATGGTGTGTACATCATCCAGCCCAAAAAGAAAGACACTGTGAAGCTGCTGCTGAAGCTCCTGGCTCCGTCCCGGTCTTACACTGCTGCTTTTAAGGTAAATGAAACGAAACACGCACGGTAGCCCTGGGTTTGTTTTAAGTCTGACCTCAGTAACACTCATCTCATCCCTCTGCAGAAAGTCCTTCTGAAAGAAGTCTCCGAGCTCTCCAACTACATTGACAGAAGCCAGCTAACAGTGCCGCTGGGTGGCTACTTTATTTACTGTCACCGGAGTTGGGCTGCCTTCATTAAGGTACTATATCCAATAGCTGTACTTGTGTACAGTTCTGAATTTCTTCACAGGTGGTATTTCTGTGAATGAAGCCTTTTATGTAGCCCTGATTATGCTAAAGATCACAATTCTTCCTGATGTGCAGGCGTTCCAAGTTAACATGTGTTTTTTCACCAACTACTTTGATAATAATCGCATTTAAAGGAGAACTTTGGTCGTTTTTTAACAGGCAGCTTCATTGCTCAAGCTACCCTTGACTTGCCAGTATCAAAGACACAAACACATTTGGTCCAACCATTACAGGGCTCCATGAACGAAGTGTTAGCATTGACAGCTAACAGCATAGGGTCAGAACTTTACACTGTGTTTTAAGCTTCTTAACATGCTCCACATCTCACCCCAAAAGCCATGCAACATCAGAAGACACCTTACAACACAGCACTGTAGCCTGTATGACTCAAAATGAATTAAAAAAGTAGTTGAAACAGTGTGTTTATTCAAGTAGCCACATACCGGTTTGTTGACATCTGTGTCTTCCGGATATACTTTATCATTTTATATGAAACATGATGTGTCTTTTTTCAGCCTTTACGTCGATTTCTATATTACATATGAACAAATGACACAAACTTGTGTTCTGCATCATGGTGATATAACCACGGTGGAGCTGGTTGAAAAGACATGATGTTCAAATTGAATATCAAGCAGAAACTACTGTTGGAATCCCAGCTGTGCTCACTGGCTTAAACAAATAATTCAACCAAATTTATGTGCCGTTAAAACAACATGAGGATTTAAAAAAAAAAAAAGGTTGTTATGCTGTATAATTATTTGTCCAAAGAGATTGTTAGAATTCTGTAAATGTTTCCAATAAAAACTCAACCCTCTACAAGTCAGCCATTCTGAACAACAACTATCCAAAGCTGTGAAGCTGTCTTATGATCAATCCGAGGGATTCACACAGAGGAGCGTTGTGTGTTGCTTACGTGTTAGTGAGCACACTAAGATCAAGATTAAGTTTTCCAGAGGGAGATTTGTCTTGGACAAAAGGCTGTCACATAAAAATACTTATAATACAGTACATACATCACCAGACATAAGCACATAACGCAATACAGTGAGTGCAAAATACATTCCACCCCTCCCCCTCGTCATACCCCCACCATATGGCCTGAGTTCAGGAGATTTGCTGATATAGGGATGAAATAAGTCTTTATATCTGTTTGAGGTATCTTCTCTTTTATTTAATTGGGACCCTGTAATGTTATTTAAAAGTAATTCTGGGACCGCATTTTTCCTTACTTTTTCGTACTTCGTGTAGGTCTTAAATTTAGTTTAAAATGGTCATAATGGGTCTTAAAAAGTCCTAAATTTGACTTGTTCAAACCTGCAGAAACCCTTTATTTACATTGTAGATCTTCACTGCAGGCATCAAAACTATGAATGAACACATGGAATTATATAGTAAACAAAAAGTGTGAAATAACTCTGAATATGTTTCGTATTTTAGATTCCGCAAGTAGCTACCGTTTGCTTTTTTGACAGCGCTGTAAACCCTCGGCCTTCTCTCAGTGAGCTTCATGACGTAGTCACCTGAAATGGTTTTCACTTCAAAGCCGTACCTTGTCAGGGTTCATTTGTGGATTTCTTGCCTTCTTAATGGGGTTGGGACCATCAGTTGTGTGGTGCAGAAGTCAGGTTGGTACACAGTTGACAGCCCTGTTTGACAACTGTTAGCTGATTGGTTCTTGCCATAATATGAATTCTAAGTAAAGAGAAATGAGAGTCCATCATTACTTTAAGAATTTAAGGTCTTTCCATCAAGCACTATGACGAAACTGGCTAACATGAGGACCGCCCCAGGAAAGGAAGACCAGGAGTCAACTCTGCTACTGAGGATAAGTTCATCCGAGTCACCAGCTACAGAAATCACAAGTTGACAGCGCCTCAGATTAGAGCCCAGATGAATCCCACACAGAGTCCTAGTAGCAGACACATCTCTACATCAACTCTTCAGAAGCCTTTATGGTCAATTAGTAGTTGTTTTTTATTTTTTTTTTTAATAGCAGCTAATGAAAAGCAACAAGCAGAAGAGATTTATTTGGCCCAAGAAACACAAGGAATGGACATTAAACCATTGGAAATCTGTGCGTTGGTCTGATGAGTCCAAATTTTAGATCTTTGGTTCCACCCATCATGTCTTCGTGCGACGCAGAAAAGGTGAACGGATTGTCTCTACATGCATGGTTCCCACTGTGGAGGAGGTGTGATGGTGCGGGGGGTGCCTTGCTGGTGAGACTGTTGGAGATTTATTCAAAATTGAAGGCACACTCAACCAGCATGGCTACCACAGCATCCTGCAGCGACATGCCATCTCATCTGGTTTGTGTTTAGTTGGATCATTTATTTTTCAACGGGACAATGGACCCCAAACTCACCTCCAGGCTGTGTAAGGACTATTTGACCAAGAAGGAAAGTGATGGAGAGGTGCACCAGATGACTTGGCATCCAGTCACCTGATCTAAGCCCAATTGAGATGGTTTGGGATGAGATGGACCGCAGAGTGAAGGCAAAAGGGCCAACAAGTGCTCAGCTTCTCTGGGAACTCCTTCAAGACTGTCGGAAAACCATTTCAAGTGATAACCTCATGCAGCTCATCGAGAGAATACCAAGAGTGTGCAAGGCAGTAATCAAAACAAAGGATGGCTATTTCCATCTTCTCTATTTTATCTATCTAGTAAATGGTCATGAAATTAAAGAAAAAACAGTAAATGAGAAGGGGTGTCCAAACTTTTGACTGGTAGTGTATATGATGGAGGCTGAGCTCTGCTCACTCGGTCAGGAGATGTTTTCATTTGTGAATCCATTCATGAGAACCGTCCAGGCAGCCTGCGTCTATTGTTTGTTACCTTGGTGAAGCTTGTGCAAATGCCTCGCGTAATCATCTGACCTCATTAGCAACTGAAAGGAGTACATTATACATTCACTTATGTTCAGCAGGGTACATGACAGTATTCATTAACCACTGAAGCTCTCTGCCTCAGATCTATTTAGGATACAATAGTCTCCACTAGAATTACACTAGAACTACATTTATTTAGCTTGGTGGGCTCATCACCTTGAACCATCATGAGAATGATATTAAGACTCTAAAAGGAAGTATCAACATGGTTAGAGTAGCCATGTTTTAAGCTTATCAAAAGTAAAAGATGTAAAATGGTAACCGTAAAGGGTAAAGGCAAAATATGAGCTATAACAACATAAATGGATAATTCTATACCAACTCACCTAGAACTTCCCAGTTCTTGTCCTGGATTTTCTCAAGGAAATCCCTGTTGGAACTTGTATTAATTCATAGGACCTTGTAACATCCTACAGCTGTACTCCAAATACTTTCAAGTTATAAATGTCTTTAAGTTTGGCCCTCTGAGCTAAATTTTAGGATTTTTGTGATTCTCTGTATGTGTATTCAGCACCTTATTTTTCACTGGACTGGGTGACATTAGATCATGAACATCCCAGAGACCATCCAGTAATTTAGATAGTTGTCAAATCAAGTTTTGAGTTGGCATGGCAAGACCCATTTAAAAAAAAACAAAAAACATGAACCATCCTGCTCTGACTATGACCCTCTGCTGCTCCTTGCAGGAAATTGATGCGTTTGTCCAGGAGTTCCTGTCTGTGGTCCAGCGGCTGCCCTCCTGTATCTCCACACTGCATGCTCTGTCCAGGCTGCCGATGCCCTCCACCTTCAGTGAGCTGCAACACTTCTGCTCCACCAATGAAGCCAAGTTCCAGCAGCTCAGGAGGTCAGGCAGGCGTGCGTGCGTGTGTGTGTGTGTATACCTCAATGTTGATGGCTTCTGTCTTCTTGTGATATCTCAAATGTGGCTTAGAAGTGAACTTTCAGCCCACTGAGATATGTCAAACTATGAATATTTCTGTGTATGTGTTGGTGAGCAGGGAGCTGGGGCTGAATGAGCTGCTGAGGCACTGTGAGACTGTGGTGGAGAAGCTGCGTTACCCTGAGAAGGATCCGTGCTACCAGGCAATGGCTGGCACCGCCCTCTTCACTTACACCGCCTTTGATATGCTGCAGAACCACAGCAGGTAGCGCACGCAGTCGGCTCCTCCTGTGCTCAGTCAGAGAAAAGACCATTGAGCTCACATGCCTTCACCATAATCCTCTGTAATAACAGCTCCCACACATACCATACAGCAATGTTGCAATGATCCTCTGTTGCGCAACTGCTACACAACATTGCCAACATTGAGTTTTAAGCTTTCAGTAGGCTGATAAGTGTTAATCTACACAATTACAGCTGGTATTTATGCCATTCTAGTTTGAACATTGTTGGCAACATTTGGAATAGTGCAAGTACACAACAAGGTTTAGTCGTTGTGAACCTTTTTAATACAGAATTCAGTTTTGGGGGGGAAAATGCTCAAGTGAACAGCATTCATTTTATGAGCGTAGGAGGTGGAGGGAGAGTCTGTAACCATAAGTGTCTGTCGCTTCCATGTGATTCTTCACAGCAGCAGTAAATCCATGAGTAGCAGCCATACATAGCTGTTAACAGTTAAGAGCTGCTGAGCTTTTTTCTTGTTCTGTTGTTGTATGATGGTTGGCAACCAGTCTAAAGGTGCATTAATTCTACCTACTGTGAGAAATGGAGCAGAAAGAAACAAACAATTTAAGAGGCATTGGATTATTTATACAATATTATTAACATGATATCAATATTTCATTTTTGGAATACCAGGGTCATATTGGCGCCACCTCTAATATTAATGAGAGAGAACTTTATGCGTGGTAACGCTGTGTTTCATCTGGTGGCCTGTGACTATAACTTCCAGGGAGGAATTCAGTCAATGAGACAAAACATAATGGGATAAAACTAAAACATTACCTTGTCTGTAAATATTTGGTCAGACATTCAGACAAATGTAACTCCTCTCTAATGTATATTCCCCCTCCAGCTCCAGTCAGGCAGTCAACATTACAGAACATAAAAACCCAGCAATGGAGGTCACCTCCACGGATCACTGCTGCAGTCACATTGATAAACTGGAAAGAAAATAAATCCACTTTTTAATCCTAAAAGTTAAAAGTCACCTCTGAGTTCTCATTCCATCAGCAATAGGCCGTGGTTCAGAGCAGTATCTGATGAGGCTCTGGATCTGCACCAACTCCTTCAGAGCTGGAGGTTCTGATCAGCTGAGCAGCACCTCTGCTGGCTCTTGAATACTTTCACTGACCGAAATTGACTTGCTGTGGTTGTCTGTCAGTTTATACACTGTATGGAGAAACTGTTGGATACATCTCTGCATATGAACTAGTTATCACAAGTCCATTATTCTTGAGGGATGATGCCACCTGTAAGGAAAAGACGTTTTTGTGTGTCTATTTCAGGATAACTGCAGCTGTGGACAAAGTGGAGCTGTTGTGGCAGCAAGCCTTTTCAAAGGCCCGCCTCCAGCTGCAGGTGTTCCAGCTGCGAGAGGATGCGCTGCAGGTGAGTCAGTAGCCTAACCTGTTTGGTGAGCAGTATAAATGACCTTTGGGGTGTTGGTTCACTTGATTGTTCAACTCATCTTTTTTTTTTTTTTTTTTTTTTTAAAGAAGAATAGAAACTGAAAGCACAAACCAAATAAAAAAGCAGGTTGTTTGAATCTAATCAGTTATTTTCTCTACAAGGTACAAGGTATGAGGTGTTACCTCAGATGAGCAGTGTGTCAGAATGTCTCGCTGGGTCTGTGAACTGAATGTGTTTCCTTACAGATCACAGAGCAGATCCTAACTCTTCAAGAAGACAAACTCCAGCCCTACAAAATGGAGATTGCCAAGGATGCTGCAGGGGCAGTGACGTTGGTGTCTGAGTTTGAGGCTTCCATTCACACTCCTGCTATGGTACTGACGTTTTCTGAACATCTATCAATTACTAATTCACTCTCACCAGTACTCGTGTCCTATTACTAGCACTGATGATAAACAAATATTCTGTCATGATCCCTATGATTTAATTAATTAATTTTTTATTTTACTATAAGTACTGTGGCTCATATATATCTTTAACTAACTCCTGTCCAGGCACTGGTTCGGTGTGCTGAGGATGTGATCAACACGTTGGCTGAGATCCTGCCATGTGATGGTCAGACCAGGGAGCCCTGGGTTCTGGATCTCGAGAGGCTGAAGGAGAAAATGCACTCCACTGTGCACTTTATTCTTCAAACCCTCAGAGCCGTTTCCACCTACCATCGCAGCTACAACAAGGCAAGTTGACGGTGTCTGAGGAAAATGACGAGAGCTCAGTGCTGTCATCTGAAATTGCCCTTCAGCTGCAGTGTCAGTTTAGTTATCATCATGATGAAAATTGTGTTCACTTACAAATTGAAGCACTTAAAGCAGTTGACGTGTAAACGCAGTCAACAAGGCTGAAACTTGAGACACCTCAGCTGTTTACAAACAAGCTCACGTATTGCACAAAGAAAATATTGTCAAATTATTTCGTAAAATTATGAGAATGATAAAGGAGTAGCATGACATCATTAAAGGAATATTCCGGCGTAAGTTTAAAACAAAACTCACCACCCGAGAAGCCTCTTTGTTGTGCGGAAGCCCTGCGAGTCGATTACCGAGTGCAGTAGAGTTCCACAGCTCAGTGAATATCATTACTGAAGGACTCTACTGCACTCAGTAATCAACTCACAGGGCTTCCCCACAACAAGGAGGCTGCTCGGGGGGTGAGTTTTGTTTATCTTTTCCGACAAAACCGGCAACGATGCTGGGACCCTGTTTCTAATGTTGCTGAAGTTTGGTGCTGTTCTGAGCATTATTTGTGGCTTTTTGATGGTGATTTATACTTGGACCCATTTACTGCAGTGTATTGTTATGCGGTCATTTCTGAGGATGCTAAAACTACGTAAGCTAGCGGTCCGCAAACTTCATCTCTCAAGTGGGGGTCGTACTCGGTGTTAAAGTGTGTTAGAACATGGATTAAACTTCACCACAATATCCATTTAATATCTAAATGCAATTAAGTATTTACAGTTGACTGTAAATTTTCCCAAGGCCGGTTATTTTAATTTTGTTGGCCATTTCAAACAGTCAGGAGTATGTTTCTCTTTGAAAAAATGCTGAACTAAATAACTTATTAAGAAGAGATAGAATTCCATTAATACTACACAAAAACAAACATAATGCTGTGTTTTTATGGGCCAAATTACAAATGTATTTCATGAATAAATTAGTCAATGAAGAAAATCACAAAGAATATTATGAATCTTGCAGAAGGAACATGATCCAGCAGGTCCATCTGTTCAGGTTATTTCCCCCCGTGATCAATTATATTTTGATAAAATGGAAGGAGGGAAAGGCAAAAGAATAAAAAATCATTCTGTCCATTGAGATCTGATTTCTGTTCATGAAGTGTCCTCTGGCTACAGGACAGCGGTCAGAAGAACAATAGCATGGTTGGTGTAAGTGATGTGTATGACAAGAAGTTATGATGTCTCTCCCATTTAAGTGAGAGTACAATAACAGTACAAATTGTGTGAACGTGTCAAAATAGTGTAACGCCTCCTGAAGCTGTGTCTTGCTACTCCTCCAGGCCAGGGGCTGGTACAGTCTGGTCCTCTGTGAGAACTTTCTCCAAGAAATGCTGTCAGGAGTTAACGGAGACGCTGCTCCCAGCCAGAGGCAGAAGAGGAGCTGGAGGACGATCCCTACGTGGAGGCTAAAACTCTCCTCTTTCCTTAAGAAGAATCCTCCTCCAGATGTGGAGCAGCTGGTTCATCTGGCTCACCTTTCCAACATCATCCAAGATGATGAGCTCCAGCAGGCGGGCAAGCAGATGTCTCAGCGGTGAGAGAGCAATGAGGTTATCAAGATGGTGCTCTTTGTTTTGTCATCTCAGTGTGTGAAATATTAGTGCATTTGATGGCTGCCTAATTTTCACATAATCTGTAGCAGCTCCTAAACAAACATGGTCCTGGCTGATACAGCGACTCCTCATACATGTTTGGTACCTGCTCAAATGGAGGAAAGCTTTAATTTCTAAAGAAAATTCATTATATACATGCGTACATACTGTACCATGATATATGATCATCATACATGCAACAGTATGTCAAAGACATTGTTGAGGCTTTGTCAGACAAATGCTATGTCTGTTTTTCCTCCATCAGGTGCATGACTCTGAGGAAACTGCTGATTTCTTCAGGACCAGTGGCAGTCGCTCACCTCCAGTTGGCCTTGCAGTGGCAGTACGAGTTGTTGCGGAGCAGCCACGTAAACCATTCCTCTGCTGAGGGAGTTACAAACAGAGCAGATAAAGGTGTTACCAAGGAGGTGGCCAATCTTCTGGAAACGTCTTCATCAACTGCAATTTCTGGGGTGGTGTCAACAGAGGGCAAACCCCCCTCCCTTAGCTCATTCGACTCGGGCTTCGATGGAGTAGCAAGCAACCGGCTAGAGGCCTGGGGAGGGAGGGAAGGAGCGGAAGGTCTGTCTAGATCAGCTGGGACCAGAGACTTTGCGGATCTGAAGCTGGCTCAACACTGCTCTCGTGAAGAGAACTCATGCAGTGTGTCAGACTCTGAAGATCACAGACAAGAGTTTGATTATGGTTTTGTGGGACTCTCTTCCAGGGCCAGCGTTCAGATCATTCCCAGAGGGACCACAGAGTCACTCAACTTTGAGATCAAAGTGAAGCGCTCAGCTGCTCTACCCAGTAATCCTTGGCTCAGCCTGCCAGTAGATGATCTGGAGAACTCCTACACAGTCACCATTACACAGAACCCAACACCACAGAACAGAGACTTGCCAGTCCACCATCCCTCAGAGCCCCACTCTGCTGCCAACCAGACGTGCAGGTGTCGAGATCAGCCCAAACAGACTAAGGGATTGTCTCTAGGGCCACAGAGCACAGACTGGACTCAATCACAATGCAGATTGGTGGATCCAGAACTAAGTCCCATTCACAACATCCTGTCCAGCACTATTACAGATGGAATAGACCAGTCCCTGTGCACCACAGATGGGGTCCCCACTCTTCTCTGGGATTCTTATGACCTCCATGACCAGGCTCAGCATTCTGCTGATAGGTAAACATGGATTTACGATGCTGTCACTGTCTCAAAAAATCCACTTCAGATGAATTTGAATGCAACCTGCACATTTGATTCTACCTTAACTGTGTTGATATGGTGCTTCCACTGTGACATTACAGTGATGCCGATAAGTGTTAGAGGTAACTTACAGGTCCGTACATTTATCCTTCAGATGTTGAATCCAAAAAGCGTCCACACCTTCAGTCTCGGATGGTTTGATGTCCTGACTCACAAACCTGTGGGTGTGTCAGTTTTAAGTGTTCCTAAGATGCAGACCTTTGAATTAAAATAGATGGTTATAGATTTTTAAACAGTGTTTCTTTTCAAATTTCAGGAAGCCATAGTTTGGTCTTAAATCTCCAATAAACCAATGACATCACCAGTGAGCTCTTTACCCTGGATAATTTGTTTTATTGATCCAGGAGCATCATCCCCATGTTGGATATTTATTTTTGTACCGATCAAGACCAGGAAAATAAAGAAATTTTTTTCCGCTCCAGGCATGATGATGATGATGATTTAATTTATAAGACATTTATACTCAAGGAGGTCACACAGATGACTCTTTCTTGTTGGCCTGTGTCTAATGATTTAATATATCAGTTGATGGTTGTGCCATGTATAAAGCACAGAGGAAATTAATACAACTTTCCAGGTGTCAATGGTCATGCACTAATCCTTGGTACTTTACAGGTGCTATGATTATGGAAAAAAGAACAAGCTGCAGACAAGGCTGTTAGTCACTTGTTGAATGTATACTGTATGTCCCAATTATTGTGTTGTAGAATTTGAATAGTGTTTGGTTTGGTTATCAAATGGCATTTGTCATGCTCTTTGTCCAGCCCGAGTGATGTGTCCCTGAAGGACTGGGATGTGAGGGAGCAGGAGGGATTGAGGGAAGTGGAGCAGATCCTGCACAGGGCTGATGACATACTGGAGGTGAGAAACACTGTTGTTGAGTAAATGCATGGTTGATGGCTACCATTTCGGACTGTAACTGGTCTTAAAAGACTATGAAATGTCTGATGCCCATCAGAAGTTACTTGAGCAGTCCAGTGCCCGTGTTGCTTTGCAGAAAGAAGAACGTGTTCTGGCTCAGGAAGCAGTGCTAGATGCTCTTCTTAGGTGTGAGGAGCAGAACAATCAGTGGCCTCCATGGGACAGGGAGGACCAGCTCAGTGCGGTACGTCAAGAATCTGTAGATCAAATCAGGGATGTGATTGTATGGTGTTATCACTGACCTTAGGTTACTTATTACAAATGGAACTCCTCAGTTGGGATCAGCATCTTCCTTTTCCAAACCGCCAGGATGTTTTTCTGTAAATTATTTGCGCTACAGTTTTGCTACCTCAAGTGTTTTTTGTCTTGAATTTTGGGGTCATACCACGTATTACATTTTTCTTGAAATTCTTCCAAATGCAAAGTTAATTTCCCAGAGGCATTGAAGGGAAGGGCTTCACAAAGTGGTCAAAAGTTCAATTACTGACTCAGTACCCTGGCTGCTAGTAGTTGGCAGTTTAAGTTGATGATTTTCATTTTTATTGCACACTGACGTCATTTGATGGTTTCCATACTCTTCTGGTCAGCAAAACTTGAAGACACTTTGTTCAGTTTTTGACAATGAAATATCACTTTTTTCAATTTGCATTTTTTTAGATTAATGTATAAGCATTACAGATCTTTGTGTAAATTACCAATGATTCATGCTCTCATCTATCACAAGATCTCTTCTTTCACAGCAGAAAAGATCATATGTGCCAGTTTATAACAGGCTGTAGTACAATAGACTCACAGATGCTTTAACATTAATGTTGGCATGCAATGAATGGTTTCCTGGTTTGCCTTTAGCTGTCACTGCTCCCTCCCATATCTTTGGCAAGGTTGGAACTGATGACCTCTGGAGGTCAACAGGGATCTGTGCTGCGCCCTCTACTCTTTGCTGTCTATATAAGGTGTGATACTGTCCATAGGTTTTAGTAGACGACAAACATGTAGAATAATCATTAAGGACACTGATGCAGTCCATATTCGTGAAAATCAAAAGAAAATTTCAAAATTTGTGCAAAATGTATGTAGACATGGAAGAGACTGCTGTAAGTTTGTTCACAGTAGATGACAGCCGATCCAATCATCCACTTCGAGCTATGTAATGGGTGTGAGTAAAGAGGACTATACTGATTTGTCTCTGAAAGGAGACTCAAACATCCCCTCATGAGGTGCTGTTAAGGATGGTATGATCTTCCAGAGGAAGACTGTGCTCAGTCTATTAAAGGGATAGTTTGTGTTTTTTGTAGTGGGGTCATATAAAGTACATATCTATAGCCGATCTGTTCCCTATTGTAATCACAGATCAGCACAGCCTCAGTTTGGAGCAGTAGAGAGCCGCTCCAGCCCAGATAATCAGCTTTGTACTGCAGTGAACAGAGTCCAGAGAAAAAGAGAAATTTAACCACTTAAAACAAGGCTGTCTGTTAAGTTTTGTTTTTATCAAAAGTAAACCTCTGGTCCAGCAGCTGGGCCTCGCACTGTATTTCGCCGCTCGCAGATCAGCTGTTGCCCAGTTTGCTAATGTGTAGGGATACGGAGGTTCTATGGTTGAGAAAATGTAGTGCCAAAAGAAAGGGCGGTCTGACGGTGAGGTAAAGCGGTGTGAATTTTACAACGTACACTTGAACTGTTATAGATTTTTTTAAGCTGAGCCTTGTTTTAGGTGGTTTATTTCTCTTTTTCTCTGGACTCTGTTCACTGCAGTACAAAGCTGAGTGTCTGAGCTGGAGCGGCTCTCTACTTCTCCACACTGAGGCTGCGCTGATCGATGATTACAGTAGGGAACAGATCCACTATAGATATGTACTTTATATGACCCCACTTCAAAAAAACACAAGCTATCCCTTTAAATGAGTATGGTCAGTTCTGCTAAACAAAGGCAATTCTGTTCAAATAAAACAAAAATGGCAGATTTTTGAAATTTTGATTATTAAATGACTGACTTAGTAGGTGTTAGTCATAAGGTGATGGTAGGGCAGTCTGCATAAAAACCAACAGCAGTCCTGATGTAAAAGTCTGTTTTAATTTGCATCCCTGTGCAGCTCGCGCTTCATTCGTCAGTCATCGTGATAAATGTATAGTGTCCAGTACCCAGTGTAAACCTGCACTGTGTGTTCATGATGCTTTCTCTGCTCATTTTTAAAGCTGTCTTCTAATGAGCTGGCTGATGCCGGTGTTCTTGGCCTTGAGGATTACCTTATCCCTGCGGAGTCCTTCAGCTTCAGTGAACCCACATCAGCTGCACGTACAAGTGAAACTAAGACATCTGAAGATGACGTCTGGTGCACTGCAGCTGCCACAGGAGCACAAACGGTAGCATTTCACAGCACTCCTGACCTGCTGACAGAGCTGAGAAATGTCCACGCCCTGGATGAGCTGATCATGGAGGAGAAGCTTAAGATCCAAGAGCTCAGACACTGCAAAGAAAATGAGGACCCTTTTGGTAGAAAACCCTCAGATACAAGTGGGTTGTTGAGTGTCAGCAAAGACGGGGAGACTTTCTTGTTACAACTGGATAAGGAGAAAAGAGAAGTGGATAAGCTTGAGAAGAGTTTGGGCAAAGAGTGTAAAGTGAAGAAGCACCAGGACAGAGCAGGAAAGGTTGTAAAAAATTCTATAATGGAGAAAACTAGAAGTGAGACTATGGAAGACGGAGTGCTCAATCTTGAGCTTCTATCAGGGAGCTTCAGCAGAACAAATTCAACATCTTTAGTCCACAGTGATTCTCCGGCTCAGGACACCAGGGAAACTGAACATATACGAGCTGAGGCTACACCAAAAGTCCTGGCTCAATTTCCAGATCCTCACTTTGAGGATCATTGCTCTGAAGCTGAGACATCAACATTTCAGAGAAGTACCTTAATTATTACCTCTAATCTGAAGAAATTTCGTGGCGAGGAGTCAGTCCAACCTCAGGGATGTATCAATGGGAGAGACACTGACGGACGTGCTGAAAACTCTGCAAAACACAAACCAGAAGCTTCTTTAACCCCTGAAATGAGGTTAGGTGATAGAGAGTTTGACCCGGGTGGAAGATCACACCTTCCTCCTGTGCCAAAACCAAGAAAGGCTCTACTTCCTGTGAATGGCGACCTTGAAGAACTCGTAACTCCTCATTCCGCAGAGCTGAATCCAGCTCTGTCCGCAGTCACTCAACATCCTGGTTTTGTGCAACTTGATCTACAAGATAAACCACTCAATGCACAGTTAGAGACTGTGAGTTCAGCCAGCAGTCACATCTTGTTTATTAATGCAAATGTGAAGGAACACTGCAACAACAATAATAATAACCATGCGCTTCAAGAGCAGTGCAAGGTGTCAGTAGAGCATCTGTCTGAGACGTCCACTGACAATGAAGAGGAAACGTTGGGGGCTCCTGAATGTTCTTTACAGACTGATTCACAGCCAGCAGATGAGATCCAGAGTTTATCTCCACTTCCGCAATCGGCACCACAGCAGCCTCACCAGCAGCTGGAGTTTGACTCCCCTGGAAGAGTTGAACAGAATGATGGTGTTACGAGGAGACCAGGCTCTCGGTCGGCTGGGATTCAGGCCCAGCCTAACGTCAGCCTGAGAGAGGTACACAATCTACTGTAATATCTGTAGTGGATGTTGTGTTCTAACTTTGAAAACCTTCAAACTCAGTAGATATTTCATCATAACTCGCATTCAAAAATAAAACCTCCTCATTTCCTCCCCCCATGCTGATGGAGAGTCAAAGCAAAACCAGCATTGCAGCATTCCCTTAAACAACTGAAGTCGCTGGAGACTAGTTTGAAAACGGAAAAAAACATCACATGGCTCCATACAGCTCATATACAAGACTCCACATACCCCAAGAAGCCGAACTGATCTGAAAAATCCTCAATGTGCACCCATTTCACACTATACTGCAGTCCCAGCTAATTCAGTTGTGTGGGAGAATGCTGCAACACTGTGATGAAGACATAAAATTCAACCTTTTTAGATGTATGCTTATTCACTTCTTGTCTGAGTGTCGAATGCAAAAATGCAGATGGTTGTTGTGTGTATGTTCAGCAAAGTGTCAGGATGTTGTTAGCCTAGCATAGCATAAAGACTGAAAGCAGGGGAAGACTGCCAAGGACAACCTAGGCTTTGTCCATAGTTTAAACATACACCTACCACAACCTCTAAAACTCATTCATGAACATGCATGTTTGTACACAACACAAATATACATATGTTTTAGGGATTCCTTTATTAAAAATGGTTTTCCAACTGCTCAATACTTGTGTGCAGCATCTCTGGCCACAGTGGATGTTGTCAGATAGTCAGTCGTCAGCTGGTCTTGGTTTCCTTACAGAGAGATTGTCACTTATTTCATTTTTGTTTGTGTTGGAGATGATTTTTAAAAAAAAGTCTTTCCTCCAAAAAATGTGAAATTATTGCAAATGGATGTTATTTTTTTTTTCTTAATGTGACTGCAGCTGATTGATTTCAAGACACCCATAGTGTTGGACACAGGCTCTGGCTTGATGAAAGCAGGATTTGCAGATGAAGACCTTCCAAGCATTATATTCCCAACAATAATTGGGATGCCAAAATATGAGGTGAGCACACATGGAAGCATTCTGATTGTGAGGTTTTGTAGTTCTAGCCAGTCTTACTGATTCTGGGTCTTGTCTTGACAGGAAATAATGAATGGTCATCTTGAAAGGGAGACCTACATCGGACATGAAGCTCAGCACATGAGAGGAGTCCTGACTCTAAAGCATCCCATAAAGAACGGAATCATACGTAACTGGGATGAAATGGAAAAGGTTGGTATGTTTTAGAGCAACACCCATCTTAAATCAGCACGCTTTTTACTGAGCGTGTCACCTGGGAACATCACCTTTAACACTCCCAGAAGTCCGGTATTTTCTCTAGTCAGCCAGCTGCCACACACACACGATATGTCTTAAACTCTTTGATGGTCAGACGAGTTAGACATTCACTTCACTTTGGATCATGATGGGTGAAGTGAAATTGCACTGATTATATTTTCCTCATGGCACTTGTTAGTGAGTTTGACGAGGGTCAGATTGTGATGGCTAGATTACTGGGTTAGAGCATCCCAAGAACTGCAACTATTGTGGGGTGTTCCTGGTCTGCAGTGGTCAGTATTTATCAAAAGTGGTCCAAGGAAGGAACAGTGGTGAAGCGGCGACAGGGTCCTTGGCAGCCTGGCAGCCAAGGCTCACTGAATCGCATGGGCAGCGAAAGATGGCCTGTGTGGTCTGATCCAACAGATACGCTGCTGTAGCTGAAGAAGTTAATGCTGGTTCTGACAGAAATGTGTTAGAATGCACAGTGCATTGCAAGTTGTTGCATATGGGGCTACATAGCCGTCGACCGGTCAGAGTGCCCATGCTGACCCCTGTCCACCTCCGAAAGTGCCAGCAATGGGCACATGAGCATCAAAAGTGGACCACGGAGCCATGGAAGAAGGTGCCATGGTCTAATGAATCACGTTTTCTTTTACTTGCCGGGTGCGTATGCGTCACTTACCTGGGGAACACATGGCACCAGGGTGCATTATGGTAAGAAGGCAAGCTGGCGGAGGCAGTGTGATGCTTTGGGCAATGTTCTGATGGGAAACCTTGGGTCTTGCCATCCATGTGGGTGTTACTTTGACACATACCAGCTACCTAAGCATTGTTATAGACTGTGTACACCCCTTCATAGAAACGGTATTCCCTGATGGCTGTGGCCTCTTTGAGCAGGATAATGAGCTTGGCCACGAAGCAAAAATGGTTCAGAAATAATCTGACTCCTTAAATCATTTCTGAACCACAACAACTAGTTTGAGGTGTTGACTTGGCCTCCAAATTCCCCAGATCTCAATCCAATTGAGCATCTGTGTGGTGTGCTGGACAAACAGGTCCGATCCATGGAGGCCCCACCTCACAATTTCCAGGACTTAAAGGATCTGCTACAAACATCTTGGTACCACAGCACACCTTCAGGGCTCTAGTGGAGTCCATGTTTGACGGGTCAGGGCTGTTTTGGCAGCAAAAGAGGGACCAACATAATATTAGGCAGGTGGTCATAATGTTATGTATGATGTATGTATGTATGTATGTATGTATGTAAGAATTGTGCATTTGTTCTACATGTTGATTTCGTTTACTTTATCATAAATATTTCCAACAATGGTCAAACCAGAGAAACCCACAAGTTTCCTCAAGGCAAGGGTGTATTTCATTTGGTCGCCTGTTGCTGTGACTTCAGGTGAGAGTCAGAGAGAGAGGAGGGAAGTCAGAACGAGATGAAACGTAAAATGAAGAAAACTTTAAAGAATTGCCTCGTCTGTTACCGTTTGTGACTGAGTAGACGGCTTTCATCAGCATGTTGGTTGTTCACTGGTGTGTTACCCAATAGATAAGTCAGTTTTTGAAATTGATTTTATTTTAATATTTGTTCAATTTCTGAGTGAAGTTAGCACTCAGCAGAGAATCCCCCTCCAGCTCCAGTCAGCAGTCATTACAGAACACTTGACAATGGTGGTCACCTCCACCAAATTAAAATGCAAAAACATAGAAATGGAATAAGCTGTTGTATTTACCTGCACATGAAGACAGAGGCTGAGACACTCAGTCAGCACAAGGATAAAAAACCAAGGAAACGCCCGTCTCCGCTCACTGTACCTGCCAACTTTTAAGAGAAGCAGAATAAATCTGTTTGTGTCTGTAAATGTGATGACTAACTTGTAACAGAGTGTTATGGTTTTAGATTTGGCATCACACATTCCAGCAGTTGCGCGTGGATCCCGAGGACCACCCTGTTCTGTTGACGGAGGCAGCCATGAACCCCTCACAGAACCGTCAGCGTATGGTGGAGATCATGTTTGAGAATTTCAGTGTTCCCTTCACATACGTAGCCATGCAGGCAGTTCTGGCACTTTATGCAGCAGGGAGATCCACTGGTAATGTGACTATTTTATGAATTCTATTCATTCATTGTGTTGAAAAGATGCTCACAACTGAACACTTAATGTGTCCTACATTGAAAATGTGTTTGTTCATTACAAGAACTTAGTTCTCTTTCTGATCAGTCTAATCTTGGCGTGCTTGAACTGTAACATCATGGCCATATTTTCCTCCTTAGACCTTAACTAAACTGTTGCCTTTGTTTGTCTCCTTAAAGGTGTGGTGTTTGACTCTGGAGATGACGTGAGCCACAGTGTTCCTGTGTTTGAGGGATACTGTCTGCCTCATGCAGTTCAGCGCTTCCCTCTGGCTGGTGGAGATGTTACAATGCATCTTAAAAAGGTATTCACATCCTTTTTTTTTGTTGTTCACAGTTTTGGGCTGTGATGTTATTGGGCAACAAATCCAGTCAGCAGTGTGGTTGAAGACATTTATTGTGAAAAATAACAAACAAACCTGACCCACCAACACAAGATGACTGGCTGAAAATTGTGAATGAAATATACGTTATGGAGCACCTGACCCATAAGATACCAACGACAGGATAAGGACTATCAAGCTGACATTATCACAGGAACAAACTATAGAGACACGGCAGTCCAACATGTTCTTTGTCTGATGTTTTGTGTTTATATGTTGCATTTAAAAAAGGCAATACAAATAAAGTATCAAAAAAATAAAAATAACAAATAAATGTGGTAAGATGAGAGATAATTTATTTTGATATTTAGACACTGTTGAGACAGTTAACATGGCGCTGTGTCTGCAGACTGGAGGGACGGCCCTTTTCTCCAGCAGCATCTCGGTCTGTTATGTGGACCAGCTGCCAGTGCGGTGCAGAGGTTGTGGCTCCTTCTGTAAAGTCCTGTCTAAATAAAGCCATTGAGAACATTTAAAACCATCACTGTGTGCGAGGGAAGATCCAGACACACTGTTGACTGTGAACTGTGGTGTCTGTTGCATACAGAGCATCATGTCCTGTTATGTGCTGTCAGTTCACCTGCAGGCTCACAATTTGTAGGTTGTACAATTTAACTGACCATTGTGCTCTCACAGCTCCTGCAGGAACAAGGCGTGTCCATGCGCACCACAGCAGAGACGGAGATCGTGAGGGAGATGAAGGAGAAGTGCTGCTGTGTGGCTCTCAACTATGAAGCTGAGCTGAGTGCAGGGGGGTCGTCCTACACGGAGATGCATTACACAATGCCAGATGGACAGATTGTCACTCTCAGCACGGAGAGGTTTAGGTAACTGCACAATGTGTCCTGCTTCACTGGACACTCGATCCACTCTGTTTGGTCTTTAAGGAAATCAATATTAATAGTGGAAATGTCAGACCTGTTCAAATTAACATTTTTTAAATTGAAAACTTTGGTTTCTGCAAATTAACAATGTCAAACTTCCATTTGTTTCATGCTCAGGATAAATTATCACTCAGATCCTCTTTTCATCCAGCACCATCATGGGATAATATTATGTGTACACATACCTGCAGAACTGCTCATTTTTGAGCAACAAGCAGCAACGGATTTGGCTGAAGCTGATCTTAATCAGTTGGAGCTGACCAGTGTAGGGTTAAATCATTACAGTGTCCTCCTGGCTTGAGTGTGGTTGAATAATAGAGCTGCTCCCACTGGTGCTGCACACATGTCAGACTGTGGAGACAGAGCAGCTGCCTCTTTGGAGTGCTCACCATCCAGACAGGACTACTAGCTTTTTTAGAACAGACTCCTCAAATACATTTCCCTCTTGTTCACCAGGGCCCCTGAGATTCTCTTTAAACCTGAGCTGATTGGGCGGGACCATTGTGGGATGCACGAGAGCGTCTTCAAGTCGATCCTTAGCTCAGATATTGACCTGCGGCGCTGCTTCCTGGGAAACATTGTCCTGTCAGGTACCAGTTGACTTTACTTTGAGGGCTCCACAATGCTCACCAGTACATTACACTATGCTTCATGGTTTGATTTTGTCACGTTTCAGTTAGCTGAGTGGTTTTCTTTTCTGGGTCTTTTTTATCACTTCCTGAAGGTGGGAACACACTGCTGGCTGGACTGCCTGAGCGGCTGCAGGCTGAAGTCAAAGGACTGGTTCCCAGTGACATGGGGGAGAGTGTATGTGTCACGAGCCCCAAAGACAGAGACTTCTCAGTGTGGCGCGGTGGAGCAGTGTTGGCCAGCCTCCCCACCTTCAGCTCTGCATGGATCAGTCAGGAGGAGTACGATGAGTATGGGCCGCAGATCGTCTACAGGAAGTGCTTCTGAGACAGACCACTGTAGGTGTGCACGCTGTAATGAAATAAATATTAAGTGCAATATGCCTCCATCTGTGATACAGTGCCATTGACTGGTCCTTTTTAATTATTTGTCTGTCTTCTTTTATGTGTTGATGATTTTTTTGTTTTTGTGGAGACTGTTTTGCCCTTGTCATCAGTTTAACAACAGTGGGGTTATGTTGACCTGCTGCATTTTTCTACTGTGATCCAACATCATGGCAAAGATGAAACGTGTGTTACTGCAACAGTCCTGTCTGTCCATGTTATTGTCCTTCAGGAACATTTAACTGTCTAAAGTGTCCCGCTGTGGGAATGTTTTACTGTGTCCTGAGGATTTAAGCACAAGGATATTAATGTTTGTGGTTTAGGGACTTGAATTAAAGCTGGCCTTTAATTGATGTCTGGTTTCCATAATAAGTAGATGTGGGACATAAAAAGAAAATCTTATCAACTAATCTCAAATTATTGTGTGTATTTATTCAAAATTTAAAGTTAATTCAGTGAAACAAATAATGTAATCTATTGGACAAGGTGATAGTTGCATCCATGCAGCTTTGCAGTGTTCACTGCAAGACTTCTTGTTAAAGCAGCATGAAATTAACTTCATGATGGATTATCTGGGCCACTGTTGGCAAAGAAACTCATAAATGTTGTATACATGCTATTTGCCAGCTTCTTCTCGCTCAAAATATTCAGCTTTTTTGTAACATTTTTTACTCTTTCCCCTCAGAAGTACTTTTTTTTTTTTTTTTACCTTTTTCCCCATAATATCTTGAATTGCTGTCATATTTTGTAACTCGTAACTTTACAATTTCAAAAGTCCAGTTTTTCTGTAGTTTTTTTTTTTTTGTAATACAACCTAACACACTCTTCTCCCCCTCCAGCAGTGGCCTGAATAAAACATCACTGTACACGTTTGCTGCTGTTGCTGCAGTAATGTGAACTGTAGAGGATAAAAGTGGAGTTGTGGATTCTTAGAATTTGTGAGTTGAGCTACTAAAGGTTTTTGGTTTTTTTTGCCACATTGATTCTCCACCTGAGCAGTGCTTTGGATTAGTCAGTGTTAGCATCAGTTGGTTAATATTGAAGTCCATGCTCGTGGGAAATGTACAGTCCAGTTTTGGCCTGGTGATGCCTGTCATGAGTGGATGATGCTACTGCTGCAGTGTTTTGTGTAGTGTGCCAAGTTGAAATTTTCTTTATTTTCTTTATTTATTATTTTATTTTGAGTGCAGTGTCTTGCCACTAATGTTCTGTTTTCCAAGATATCCTCTGATTGTGTGGTAGTTTGTAACACTTGCACAGTAGTGTTGATGTGGTGGAAGGTGTCCAGTCAAACTGCTGCATTTATCTCATTACCATCCCTAGTGGAAACCCCCTGTCAGCCCTGTACACTGACACTGAGTCTACTTTCTAATGTTTTCTATGCTGCATGGTATTATTGTGTTGCATGTCATTCAGTGTCACCTCTTCGCATGTACTCATCTGTCTGCATGTTTTTCTTTGTGTTTCTGTAAATTGCCTCTCAAAAGGCAGGGGGTTAATCATGTGTCTGAATGCTCAGCTCGGGACAGAAATGAAGAAAACAGATCCTGCTCCTCCTCCGAGTGTACTGTAACAGTCTGCACTGACTCCAGCGACTTTTCACCCGAACCATGCTATTTATTTATAGTCCTGTTTTTTTTTTTAAATAAATATTCTAATCACCATTTTGTGTCATTCCACTCTGTTCAGCACAACCTATGTATACGTACGTACATGTGTATGTCACTTTGGACAACAGTACCCTAAATGTAAATGGGCATATGATGACCATATGTTTGTTCATTTAAAAGATACTTTTACAAGTCAAAGTCACATTGTTGTTATAATTGAACTAAAAAGTCTGGTTTAGTGTGAAAGCGCTCAGTGAACTACATCGTCTCACTCAACTCGCATCACCAAAATCAACATGGAACCAACTGGGCGCAGAGAAGGTCGTAAAAGTTGAAATCACAATAAATCTGCTCATATTGACAAGTGCAGTTATGTTAAAGGAGAGTTTGTTCTGGTTCACTTCTGCTAATATACAGGAACAGCTCTACAATATTTAGGTTACGGGTTTAGTGAACATTAAACAAAATGATTGGCTGTGGAGTCTTTATAATTATTAATAATTACAACCCCCAAAGAGTGTTCCACAGTTATGGATGCCATTCCATCTGTATTTTTATCTCTTCTTAAAGGAGCTAACAGATCAGTATATTTGAAATCACTTGACCCCCGCTTGACCTCAGTAGGTAGTGTCTGTTAGTCCTTTACATTAAGAAACAATAATCCTAACGTGCTCATCAATTCAAAAATTGAAGTCGCCACTGCTCCTTCTGTTGTGTCACACTGTGACAGATCTGTTGGTAACTTGAATTGATATTCCATACAAATATATACCTACAAATATCTTTACTCGTAAATTAAGGGAAGTTATTTCACAGTCATACATGGATGTTATCCTGTTCGCCACTATCATCTTAAGTTTGATAAAGACATCTGTGTTAACTGAAGTTTCACTGTGTGGAGCTCATCCAGAAACAATGCTGCATCTGCTCTGGTTCGGGTCCCTGTACAAGCACATTCTGGAGAGATGCATCTCGATATATTGTTGATAACACTGACAATGATAATACATAATTATATAATCAATATGTTAATCATTTCAGGATTGTGTCATATCAATAAAGCCAAATATAGGCAGCTAAAGTTCAAGCAGTACAGCAGAAAGGACTCGAGACTTCTGATGTGAGAGCTCTCTGGCTGTGATGTGAGTTCGATGCGTATCGATGACTGTTTGTTGTGCTCTTGTTAATAAAGAAAGGAGAAAAGTCTGAGTTCGAGATTTTGTCAGATGGAAAAATAATCTTTTAAACTGACAAACATAAGTGTGATTCATTACACCATTCAAACGGGATCAATAATTATTTGTCTCTTCATTCACTATAGCAAAGTTTTTATGAAAAAAAAAATATGGCCCACCGGAAAGGGGCGTTACTCCGGCTTTATGACGTCATTGGTTGACTGTTACTATAACAACCAGCGTTCTACGGGCCGTTGTCGCTGTAGCTCCTCTGTTACATCGATACTTGTATCGTTCTAGCCGAGGTTCAAATGAGACTTTGAGTCCGCAGAGATGTCCAGAGCTCAGGCAGAGAGCGTGATCAAGAGGATCATCCGTGAGGTGGTGCAGCAGTGTGCGCAGGGAGGACAGCTGGTGTCCGACACTCTGGTGGCCTTCATGGTCAGTGAGCTCACCCACAGATAACGTTACCTGCTGCCCGCCGGGCTAGTTGGCTAAGGCTTGTTAGCGAGTTAGATAGATAGCAGTAGTTCAGCTGATACACACATGTTGTAAATGTTATAAAATGTTCTATACAACAGAAGAGTTGAAGCACATCTTGTTAAAGCCTGCCACCGTGTGGATGGTTCTGAGCAGCTCTCCTCTTCTGCATCGTCCTCAGGTGAAAGCTGTGGTGCTGGACCCAAGAAATGGCTTCAATGATGATCGGACTCTGACCAAACAGGACATCCAGCGACTGGAGGAGGTGACTCACTGTATTTTTATTATTATTGTATGAACTCCGTGTAGTTTTTCCTGCAGCAACTTTAGGAAATTAACCCAAAATGTATTTTGGCATACTTTTAAACATGAAAGGCGTTTCTGATGCTAGACTGGGCCACCCCACCAGAATATTATGATAAGACAGCACATAGAAAACCTGTCAGAGATGTTAAATGATCTCAATGTTTCATGTTCTGTTTATTCTGTTAACTGTTAAAATGTACTTTAAATTATATCCTCCAACATAAAGATGTCTAGATTTAGTTTAATCACACTGACAGGCATTTTTCATTTATTGTTAACAAGTGGAGTAGTGGTCATATTTAAACCAGTTGAGTGTTCAGTCAAGTGTTTCAGTCCATCTGGTTTATTAACTTCAAACATGTACGTAAAGCAGTACTGTGAAAACTTGGTTTTCTTTCTAATCTCCATCTGTGATGCAGCTGTGTCTGGATAAATTGATGGAGAAATGCAGTCCGTCCCTCGACACCATCAAAATGCAAGTGTATTTTGACATGAATTACACGTCCAGACGTAAGTGTCACTGTATGAAAATACATACTAATGTTGTTGGTTTCTGTGTCTGAAAATGATAAGAAATGGATGTTAAAACCAGATGTGGTTTTTATCCTGCAGCATTAAACCAGTTTTTACCAGTTAAAAAAAGGCGCTGAACCTGTCACACATGTCTTCATTGATTGTGTTTGGATGATTGCAATGCTGTGTTATGCCTGCCAACATTACGAGGCCACAGTCATAGACAGACTACAGTGTGTTGAACTGTTTGCAGATACAGGAGTGGAGCAGAATACGCGTGTTAGAATTTTGTTAGTTTGTTTGTTGTTCTAACATAAATTTCACAAAGCAGGTGCTGTGTGTTTGTGCAGGGGAGTTTCTGGAGGACATCCACCAGCTGGTGGAGTCCAACCTGAGCCTAGTGAGCAGAGAGATCACTGACAGCAGGGTGAAGACACGGGAGGAGTTGGACGCTTTGTACTGCAAGATGGTTTCATATATCCTGCTGCGTTCCGGCATGGGCTCACCTACAGATGCCAGCACTGTGCAAGAGGCTACAGGTTCACACTTACTGTTCGATGATCATTAAAAGTACAGTGACGAAACAACACTCACTGTACTGCAGCGATAAGAGCAGCGCCTCCCTTTTCAATAACTCACAAATGATGTTCCAGTTCTCCAGACAGCACGGCCCATATCTGTGAACTGTACCAACCTCCCCTCAAGTTTATTAATCAGTGAATTTGTATTCAGTAACTTGACTGAAAGATTAAAGTACATTTAAATGTGTTCACTTGGTAGAAAGGTGTTGGACCTCCCTACAGCTGTTGGTTCTGAATGAGAGCAAACACCTGCGTATACTATAGCCATTCACTGTACAATGCCCTGACAATGATGATGATATCCCACTGTTGTCTTCTCCTCCTCTGCTCTTGTCCCAGCTGTCCTGCAGAGCGTCTTCCCTCAGACTGAACTGGGATCCTTCATGGTACTCTTGAAGAAAGACAAGGAGCAGCAGCTCCGTGAGCTCACCATGATTGTCACAGGGATCCGTCTCTTCAACAAAGCCAACGACAAGAGAGAAGAGAAGACTGACCTCTATAAACTAAGTACAGTGCACCAGCCTGAAGCAGATTGTTCGATGTTATTAAAAGTGCCTTACACACAGGAGTATTATAATTAGATGTGGTGAAACAATCAGCGAAATCTGCTGTAGTTCTCTATCTTTTAAAAAGGGCACCCGAGCAGATTTGACAGAGAAGCAGCAAAATAATACTTCCCTGAAGGTACAAGGTGAATTTATTAATCATTTTTACAATACCAGGGTTTCAAAAACCACACTGGCTTTGAGTCATTTTATGCTACATTTACTGAAAAAAATAAAACAATCCATTTCATAAAGTGTAGTGTTGATGGGAAGGAATGAAGCTGCTCTGTAGTCTGGTGGTATGGCAGCAGATACTTCTGTATCTTTTGTCAGATGGCCGCAGGGTGTAAAGAATAAGATTTACTTTTCTTTCTGGAGTAAAAAGCAGCTCCATATGTGATATAATTACTGTGAAAACATCAAAATATATGATACACAGGCGTGAACATATGCATCATATGGGATCTTTATCACTCTGACAGAGTTTCTATGTAACAATACAACCTCCTGAGTAGATCACATAGTGTTGCTAGCTGGGTTCAGAGAGAAACGTCTTACTGCACCCAACTGAGCAGGTTCAAGCTCATTTCACAGAAGCCACGTTGGCAGCATTCAGTGTTTACTATCATAAGACATTTCCTGGGAAATTAGGTTTAAATCTGAGGCCCAAACAGTTGCCTCTCTGCTTTGTAGATAAAGAAGTGTCCACATGCGGCTCCAGTGTTTTGATATACTCAGGACAAGGTTTAATCATAACAGAATAGAATCATAATAATAATATTTAAAGACCAAGTGGAAATATGTTTCTTCTTGTTTGACACTAGAGGGTGTTTTCACATTCATTGCTTTTGTGTCTTCAGCTACATCATCACACTCGTGTTTTTCACTTGTGATTAATACTGCATGTGGTACCTTTACATTTTCTCCACAGTCCCTGCAGCTAGTAGCGAGGTTCTTCGAGTCACCAGTACAGGCTTAGAGGAGGAGCTGAGTCTCTCACAGAGTCTGGCGCAGAAATACACAGCTGTGCTGGAGAAGCTAACAGACCCTGACAGTCAGTGTGAAGAGTGTGACGTGCCCATCCTCCGGCTCAAACAGGCTCTCTACAATGTCAGGCAGCATGAGGCCTTCCTCAGCGTGTTACTGGTGAGCTCACAGTCACTGCTAATTATGGTTTCTGCAAATGTTGACTTCTTACATCTGTTACTATTGCATGTGAAATTATACACAACGCCAATTTAACAGCTTATTGAGTAAAAGAAGGCAGGTAAACTCAGGATAAATGTATTATGTTTTCTGTCCACCAGGCTGATGCACATTTATGTGCCAAACACTTTGAGATTATGCAGTCTGAGTTCTCATCGCAGATGAAGCTGCTCAAAGAAACCATGCAGTCAAAGACAGCTGTACCCACTGCAAAAGCTTTTGTAAGTGTCTTGGTCACCTATTTGGTTTCTACTGTTGTTATGTCTTGTTAAATTAGCTCTGAGAGAAATAGGTCTATGTTTTGGGAAATGCACATTCCTTTTCAATATAAGATAAGGAGATGAGATCGCACTTATGTCTGTGTGTTCAATATGGAGTTGGATGTACTGTTGGTTGTCTTTAAACAGCAGGGCAACAGAAGTAGACAAATGCTGGGACAAATGGACACCATGTATTATCCAAAGAAAGAACATAATGTGGAGCATCTGCCACATTTACAAGATGGCCCAAAAAATTAAGAAATTATCAGAGACAGCGTTTCACAAAGTTTATAATGATAAACTTGTGAAACACTGTCTCTGATAGCACCTAAGGGTTAGGGTTAGGGTACTTCTAGTCCACATGTTAGTCTGTTAACATGTAAGTTTATAACAGTGGTAATTCTTCAATGCAAATGTGTGCAGAAAAAACATTTTTACTCTGTTAACTTAAATGTAAGCACAAGTCAATGGCTTGATCTTAATCTGCACTTTGATGAAGATATACTAAGTATTAGTATTTGTAAATTGCTAACCCTAGCCAGAGATTTGCCAGTTTTTTCCACACACTCTAGCAACTTGACAGACGGGAAGTCTCTCCCGGGAAACACCCCTTCACATCATTTTTATCATTTTTGTTAACTCGACACAATTCAACCACAGAGCAAGGAAGTGAATTAACCCGCAACCATCTTACACATCATCTTATTCACAACCACATTCACAAACCATAATTACACCAATAACAACAGAATACCCAAGAGTCTTTGTGCCACAGTCCACAAGGGGCGTTACAGGATACTAAAGTAAAAGTATAAGCTTTAGTATTAAAGTATAAGTGTAAGTCTAAGTATTAATGTACTTAGGCTTAGACTATTCTTTATACTGTTCAGTATAAGCCAAGTATACTTCACTATACTTTTCTTAAGTATATAAAATATAGTATATAAAAAGTACACTTCAAGTATACTGCCTCAGTTTTAGTATAAAATAAGTATACTTGTAGTGTAATGATACACCTACCAACACATCTCAAGCTCACTGAACATCAGGTTTCTCATCAGAAATGTCAGAATTCTAACTTGTGGTTTTTGGGGGGATAAATGTTCGTGCTGGAACTGTTTCCAGTATGTAACTCACCCTATTACCACAAACCTCTACGTGTGTGTGTGTGTGTGTGTGTGTGTGTGGGTGTGTGCGTGTGTGTGTGTGTGTGTGTGTGTGTGTGTGTGTGTGTGTGCGTGACTCCTCAGTCTTAAAGGGATAGTTAGTGTTTTTTTGAAGTTAGGTCAAGTACATATCTATAGCCGATCTGTTCTCTACAGTAATCATCGATCAGCACAGCCTCAGTTTGGAGAAGTAGAGAGCAGCTCCAGCTCAGACACTCAGCTTTGTACTGCAGTGAACTGGGTCCAGAGAAAAAGAGAAATAAACCACCTAAAACAAGGCTCAGCTTAAAAAATCTATAACAGTTCAAGTGTACGTTGTAAAATTCACACCGCTTTACCTCACCGTCAGACCGCCCTTTCTTTTGGCACTACATTTTTTCAACTGTAGAACCTCTGTATCCCTACACATTAGCGCAGCTGGGCCTTGCACTGTATTTTGCTGCTTGCAGATCACCTGTTTGGGTCAGAGTTTCAGCATAGGGATCTGGAGGTTCTATGGTTGAGAAAATGTAGTGCTATAGATTTTTTAGGTGAGCCTTGTTTTAGGTGGGTAAAATTCGCTGGACTCTGTTCACTGCAGTACAAAGCTGAGCGTCTGGGATGGAGCAGCTCTCTACTGCTCCGAACTGAGGCTGTGCTGATCGATGATTACAGTAGGGAACAGATCCACTATAGATATGGACTTTATATGACCCCACTTCAAAAAACACCAACTATCCCTTTAAAGCTGCTGGTGGGTGTAGTTCTTCACTTTATACTGAGCCAGACTTCCTGTTTCCCCCTGCAACCTCCAGAATCAACACACAGACATCATACCGATATCAATCCTCCCTTAGCACTCTCAAGAAGACAGATCATGTTGAACCATTCCTTTAAATGCATTTTTCCTTTGACATTTTCTTTATGTGTTTTTCATCAATTCAATCACATCTTTGATAAAAATGCTGCAGAATAAATTAAGAGGTGCGTTACAAATACTATATAATACATTCAAAGAATCATGAATTGCTTGAGTTTTTACGAGTCTGGTTTTGACATGTCTTTTTACTTCTTGTTTCGATCATTCTTCATATTGTCTTTCAGCCAGCGTTTAAGGCCGTGTCACAGCTTTGGATTGGACTTCAGGATGAGGTGGAGCTGCTGAACATCCTCAATAACATCAGGCTCAATCTGCAGCCATTCACTGCCTCTCAGGCCAAACTCTTCTCGGAAGCTTATTTGGATGGCCTGCTGGGGACATCAGAGGTGAAGACAGATGGACAGAGAATGATTGAGTCCTCAGGTATGATGTCACCGACACATGTGGGATGTCAGCGTGTAAAGCACTGAACTGCAGTTGTTTTATTTAATTGTTTTTTTTTCAGATGAGTGTATTGTTCCAGCTGAGATGAAGACACAGGAATGGCTCCTGCCTGAAACAACAGCCAGTTTTAATGAGATCCCATTACAATATGATGGAGTGTGTGGCTATACACTTGTGAACAGAGATGGACTACTACTTCCAGGTGCTGATTTCCTTTTTTAAAAGAGTTTTTTAGGCATAGACACCTGTATTTAGACAGTGGATAGATTATGAAATGAGGGAGAGAGGGGGTGTGACATGCAGCAAAGGTCTGCTGGCCAGGATCAGAACCAGGGTCAGCTGTGTATGTGGCATGTGCTCTAATCACTCGACTACCTGCGTGCCTCCAGCTACTATTCGCCTGATACACAATTACTGTTTGGATTTTCCTTCTTTGTCAAATTCAGGCATATGGCTAAATATCTGCTGCTACTGACAAACAAGGTGAAATAGTGTCATCTCACCACGTGTGAGGGCAAAAGTCTTCATATATGTCTTCTGAACAGCCACTCAGACTGTCCGTTTCCCCTGCCATGTCATTCTCCTCAAGTGTTCCCAGGCCAGCTATAATCCTACCAGCATCTTGTAGGTCTGTTAGAAGATCATATTAGATTGAGTGGCTCAGATCCATGTTGTCTCTTACAGCCTGTGTTGCAGGTTTTTCCCTTCCATTAGAAGAGACTTAGAATTTGTGCACCACCAAATCAAAGTAAAATCTATCAGAAGAGCATCAGTGACTCTACCCAGATCTAATGGTTGTAGGTACACCTCAGTAGACTTATTTAGTAAGTTTTGTCATGAAGCCTTTTGTGAGTTTATATATGATAATAATAAGGGTCCAAAGTGGTCTGAAATTGCTTTATTTAATTAAAAAAAAAAACAATCCTTAAGATTGTCAGGTATGTAGGAGAAGACTGAGGGCCAACAAAATCAGGAAAAACACTCCTGCACACATGCAATTAAGTTTATTGACAACAACGTTTTGGTACTCAGACCGTCATCAGGTTGGATTACAAGACAATGGAGGAGGCCTTCTTTAGAAGGGTTGTGGACTCGCGTGGACCAAACAGGCCACACATCCCTCAAAATCCCATCAAACACACCCGGACATTTCATCTGACATTCACGCCACTTAAACAAAACCAAATGTAAAATGTATGAAAATGTAATACAAACATAAGTTAATGTGTCTAAGGCACAATGAATGAAAACATAATGATATGAATATGCTGTTATGAACCAACAGGTCTTTTAAGTTTGTAAAGAAAATCAATAATCAACTCTGTTCATTAAATGTATAATCTTGACACTTCTTTTGCAGGTAATCCACATGTTGGAGTCCTGAAACACAAAGAGAAGCTCTATGTTTTCAGCTCCAAAGAAGCTGCCTTGAAATTTGCCTCCAGTCCGGACACTTTCATTGCAGAGGTGGCAGAGAAAGTAAAGTGCTCCCCTGAACTCATTCAGCTCCTCAAACTCTACCAACAGTTCCCCAGCCTCAGTCCTTACTCTGAGGTCAGCAGCTCCTCCACAAAAATATTCTTAAAACGTACCTTTCAGTTTTGGAGCCACAGGTATTCTTCATGACTTCCAAATTTTGGACACCCACAATAAATGTTCTGCTCGCCAGGAACTCAGAGTATATTGATGAGAGTCGCATGTAGGATTTGAAAATGTTTTACTTGTGTCATTATTATTTATATTTATTGAAAAGGTCTATAGCTCTATGTGATGGTAGTCTTGACAGTAATACCGTGGCTGACAGGACTGCACACACTTTCATACTCTGACTTCACAGGGAGTTCGATCCAAACTCAGCTGCTGCCTTGTGTTTTGCAGATGCAGCCAGGAGAGAGTTTACTGGTGAAGCCAATCAAGTGTGAGAGCGGCACACAGACTGACCTCCACCCAGTGGAGACAAACATCGTCAAATCATATGAGTGGAATGAGTGGGAGCAGCGTAGAAAAGCTATCAAACAGGTGAGTCACAGTTCATTCGATGCTTTTCAGTGAGAAATAATATTGACTATATCGTTTGGGTAAAAAAAAACAACTTCTCCTACAGCACACCTGGAGTTGAACTTAGTTACTGTATATATAGAAATCTGTTGGGGTTCTGACATAAAAATTCTTGCTAACTTGATAAAATATACATTTTGTGTTTTTTGTCACTGGAGACTGATGTCTGCACCAAAGTGACACACTCAGTGCAGACTGATCTGAGCCACATGAGACGGGAAAACGTCACTCAGACCTGGCTGCCAAAAAACGCCACCTGTCAAAGCAAGAGAGACGGTGAGAGCAACGTACCCAAACCTCAGACCTTCCTGGCAGGTCTTAGGGGACAAAGACATACAAATGTGATCAAAACCAACCTGACCAGATCCGTTGATGAATGATCACGGTTACATTCAGAGTTAAAAAAACAAAACATTGTTGTTGTGACAAATAAAAGTCAATGTCAGCATGTCATATTGTGTTTTGTTATTGTGTACTTGATGAGTACTGGAGTAGTAAGAAACACGCTGTCTCTTGAATATGACTTTAATATTAACAATACTGTGATCAACAGCATCCAAAGCTCTTGATAAAGTCTGTTGATATGACAATGGAGTATTCATGGCAATCATCAGTCCTTTAGCGTTCATCTGCTCCTCTCTGAAACTTGACTGACATTTTCTGTTCATCATTTTGTCCATTTGGGCAATTTTAAAGAGATGATGAAATCACTTTATCAGTCTCTCTGGTGACCACATAGTGTACAATCAAATCAGTAAACTAGTAAAAATCAGTAAATCAGTAAGTTATGGCCTTGTCTTGTCCATATGTTTTCATATAAGCTTTGACACACCTGTGTTAGGTGAAATATTCTTGCATAATTTAAACCAAAATAATACCAACATGGTTTTCAGTTGGTCTGTAAAGGATTAGAAGATGACACTTGTTTGAACTGGAGTTAATTTTCTTCTAAAATCATCAGGGTTATATTGTCAGTGCTCAAAGTTCCTCCACAGCCACATTTTGGACAATAAACAGCTGTTTCCACAGTCTGACGCCTCATGAAGAGGAGACTGCAGTGCCCCTTCAGTTGGCGTTTGTCAGGGACTGTTGAAGCATTACACAGTGTTGTGTGTGTGTAGGCTGTTGTGAAAATAGGCCGTTCACTTAAAGCTCTCATGAGGTAACTTAGTTTAGATAGTTTGACTGCAGCACACTGGCATTAGGAGGAGACAGTGTCCCAGAGCACCAGGGTTAATGACCACAGAATTTCCTCTAGGGAAATCAAGATGTCTGACAGAGCAGAGCTGCTGCTGGAGCTGAAGCAGAGAGTCGGCTGCTGTATAGATGAAGCTGAGGCAAAGCTCCACGCACTCAGTAAGGACATATGGAGTTGTCCGGAGATGGCTTATGAGGAAACCAAGGCTCATGACAGACTGGTCATGTATTTCAGTCAGGAGGAAGGCTGAACGGTCGACAGTCACTTCAAACTTGAGACTGCTTTTAGAGCCACCTGGGGAGCCACCACAGGCAGCGACGTGGTCAGCGTGGGTTTCCTGTGTGAGTACGACGCCCTGCCTGTGCAGATAGGATGAGTACACAACTTGTTGAATAAAATGACTTTATTTATGATTTTTTGCAGTTTGGTCTGTTTCAACATGTATCAATCAATCAAACATTAACACTAAAAGTAAAGTACTAAAGTACAAAATTTGACCACTTGGAAATGAGACAAAATTGTGCCAAATTGCAGTCTATTTTCTTAAAAACTGGACTGCACTTGAATATGCTGACTTTCAGCTTGTGGCAGTTTCCATTTGGCAGTCTAGAGACTGCAGTGCAAGTGCCTTCATTTAGGGGAAATTAAGGTGAACTGAAATTAAGTTACCATTTTTAATATTTGGTGTCAAATCTTTGCAGCCAGTGACTGAAGTCTGTGATTGGCAGACACTTAAGAGGTCATATTCCCTATTGGGCTTCGTACTTTTTGTTTTCAGTCTGGTTTCCAGGAAACTGACTGAACTCTCTGCAAGTTCACAGAACAAGGCATGGATATTTTTCAACAAAACAAATAAAAGTGCACTCAGCAGATAACTCTGCCATAGATTTTGGAACACTGGTTGTGGCCACACTGATTCAGACACTGGCTTGAGATCTGTTTCTTGGAGGAAGACAGCCCAGAAACAACATCAGATTGAAACGCTCTACTTGACACAGTTGTAGTACTCTATTATTGAAATGTTATTATTCACATGTTGTATTACTCCATTACTACTAAAGAAGAATATTACCATGACATGTTGCTTTTGGAATGCATTATGCGTTGGAATCCCAACAAAGGCTGTCTTTATGTTGAAGCCCAAATACAAAATACATAATCAAACTATGGCCTCCAATGAGTCAGTAAAAAATCTGTGACTGAATGAGTAAAAGTCTCCATGGTGCAGTTAAAGATGTTTAATTTGAAGTTTCTTCCTCTAAGTAAGCAGTTTGTGAGAAATGTTAATAGGCCGCAGATTGTGCAGCTGTGATGCATAAAAGCGCTGGTGGACTTGTCTCCACAGGTGATGGTGCTGGGGACCCTAGCTGAGGAGGATGGTGGAGGTCCAACTGGTATGATAATGGACGGAGCCTTTGAGGGCCTGGATGTGGTGTTCATGGCCCACCCATCCAAAGAGGATGCTACATGCCTGCCCTGTGTGGCCGAGCATGAGTATATATCACAATACAGATCTCCTGCAGTACTATTTTTTATTTTGATTATGTGTGCTATACTTGGAAACTGGTAATGTGATGCACTACATCATGCTTTACTCTTTGTGACTGCTTAGTCATCAGGCAGCCCAGCTCCACAGTAAGATCCTCAGTCTCAGTTTTTAATTGACACTAACTTGGTCATGGACTGGTTACTACTATCCCTATCTTGTAGTGTTTCATTTATGAAACACTGCTAATCAGACATTAAGCAGCAGAAGCAGTAGTTCAAAAACATCTTTGATTCTGTCAACTGAAAGGACAAGCATCATGTTAACATTCAGTGTTACTGTTTCCTCCTCCTCCTGAAACTTCTTGAAAATGACATTTTAACCATTTTTAATCCAAATGTGTTTACCTCCATGATTATGAGCTTGCTGTGTTCTGCCATGTCTTTACCAAGCAACCTATGAAGAAGGAAGGGGCATGACATCATCATTCCAACATTTCTGGTGCCAGCTCTGTTGTAGTTGATGGGAGGTACAAGCAGACTAAAACCCAACGTATCTACGCTGTATAAGCTTTGATGAAAAAATACCTCGACACATTTCACAGAACAGACTAATGATGGATTTCTCCAAATGGGCACATTAGATTATTTGCTGTTGCTCGAAATAGTATCAAAACATGTTTGTATGCAGTTCATGGGGATTTAATGACAACAGTACAACAGTCTAACCCATTCCTCCTCTCTTCCTTTTGATGTCCATCACAGTCTTCTTTACGATGGTAGACAGTGAGAATATTATCTAATAATATCATCACATAACAAAATGAAACGTCTTCAAACTCTTTTGATTAAATTTAGCTATAAAACAACAAATTCAACCATCAGGAAAGATTGCATTGTAATTAGGAATGAATCACCTGGCTAATGCCTGATCACCAAATCAAAAACAACATTACTCAGCAAACAGACTCAGATAGAGGTGTGACGACGCACACAGTTCACAAGACGATATGATCTGATATTGTGTTCTAGAGAATAAGACTAGATGAGATTTAAAGACTATTTAAAAGTTCAAAACCAATGAGCCTGTGACTGTCTTTAAATGTGTGTTCATTAAAAGAAATACAAAGCAGGTAAATTCTATGTTTGTGTTCACATGTGGACAATAAGGCCGATTCTGAACACAAAGTTGAAGTGAAAAGAGCATTTGTCAGCGTTGTTAGGGCTTTCAGGGTTTAGATAGATAGCTGTGGTGGTTCTGTAGGTGTCTTTGCATAGTGCCCTTGTTAGCTGCAGTGTATGCTACAATTTTCTTGCAATGCTCCACTGGTCTCACTATAAATCAACTCTCCAGTCTCAGCCTCATCAGAGGTCTAAAACCTTTAGCTGCACTGGCTGTTTAGCTGCATACAGACTGAAAGTGTTGTTTGTCTCAGGTCTGCCAGTGTGACAGGTATCATGGTACGGCCTCACATGCCTCAGCCTACCCCTGGGAGGTAATCAATGCATGTGCTACAACAACCTGTCTGTGCTCCGACAGCAAATGAAGCCAGACTAGAGAGTTCATGGTGATCATTTGATGAACCTTTTGTAGTCGTGTGTTGGTATGGGGAGATTATTAAGCTTGGAATGTTATGTTGTGCGGATATCATAAATCATGGTGTTGTGAAACCAAACATCCCTGCCTACACTGAGCTGGATTACAATGTGAGAACCCTGTCATGAGCTGAGCTTCAAGTCCTGAAGGCAAAAGCTGAGATGTCTTTTAGATCAGATGTTGTAGCAACTGGCTGTGAGGTCAAAAACAACAATGCTGAGTTATTCAAATACTGACCTGTTGGATATTTTTGGGGAGCAGAAAGAATCTAAACATGTATTTCTGTCCACCATACTGTTTCTTTTGATTCTACCAGTAGGAACTGTCAAACTGAGTCATATATGTGTCATTTAGCATCCAAGCAACTTTAAGTTGAAGGCAAATTGTAAAATATAGCCAGGGCTTTATCTTAAAACATTCCAAAAATGAACAAGCATTATCAATACAATGTGAAGAAATAACAGTGTTGACATACAATGTGAATTCAGTGTCTGATAGTCTGAAAGCCCTGTTGCCCTGTATGCAAGCATATGCGTTTCCTTGGACCAGCGGTGCCAGGAACCCTATTGTAATTGTAAGGATTTTTATTTTTATTTTTCTCTGGGTAAAAGTGCTGCAGGCTAAACCGTTTGAGGGAGGGCGGTGCAATTTGGAGGGCTGGTCCAGACTCCTGCATATATTTCAGACCCAAAAAAACTACATATATCTGCCTGCAGGGGGCACTATAACCTAGGCCAACGCATTTTTGCCTATAACTCCCATACTGTATGTCATGCATTCAAAAATCTTGTATCTCCAGATTCCCTGAATGGCCTAGAAAGTTCTTTTTTTCTGCAAAACTGGAAAGCCTACTTTTTTGAGCTCCTCCTTGGCATTTTGTCCGATCTGCGTGAAACTTGGCATGTACACTCTTCAACTGGACCTGATCTGAAGTTGTCAAAAGAATTTTGCTCTGTCAAAAAAATGTGCAAATTATTAACAAACAATTTTCTGTAGCTAGCTATAAAAATGTAAACTGTTTCATATCTTGGTCAAACTAAATGCTATTAACACCAAATTTGAGATCCTTGGTTGCCATGACACTGGGAAGGGATGAACCGAATCACAGCTATAGTCTCCTGGTATATTAAACACATGGGTCTTGTGCTGGTTTGAGGGAGAATGAATGCACATTTTTCAGTCCATTCTTCTTTGAATTGCCAATTTTGACTGTCCACTTTTCTTTTAGCAGTGAACTTGGAACATGCCATTTTCATGCAGTCTAGGCGTCTGTTCTATAGCCAGCAAAATGTCAAAATGCAACCTGCTCCAAAAACGAAAGTGAAAGTGTACACATGCTGACCCAACCAAAACACATGGTGAAGCAATAACAGTTCAGAGGCCACAAATAGCAGGCCGGCGGGCCAGATGCGACCTGGGGGCCACCTATTGAGGACCACTAGTCTAGGAAGTAACTGTATCCTTGCTGATTTTTTCCTCACCTAGATCCCAGACTCAACTACTCAAAAACAGCAACCTGGAGCAAAGAATGAGAGGACACAGTGAACTATTATATCAGACAGTAAACAATGATGTAAAACAAAAATTCAAGCAGCTCTGATGAAGAATATCAAGACAGTGATGTAGAGTCCAAGGTGGTCGAAGACCAAAGGTCTTTTAGTTAATATCTGTTGATGTTGTCAGTAGCAGGCTAGATTATGCCTGTTGTCTGTGGAAATTAAGCTGCAGCTGTGTGGACACTGGTCAAAGACTGCCTCACTAGATGATCCAGCATATACTTGATGACATAATGCCTTCTCCCCAAGTGAAGGATTCAGTGTTTCTGGTAGCTGATGGGATGGACTGGGACTGTCTACTGCTCTCAGATAGCTCCTCCTCCCCTTTGCTGAGCACGCCCAGATGCAACAGAGCAACACAATGTCCTTATCCTTGGTGTTGCCCGCCCTCCTGGACCCGAGTGCTCACCAGTCTGAGTTCCCCCACGCCCAGGGTTCTAGCGATAGGGACCTAGCCTCCCTGGCACTGGAGATGAAGGCAGACATGGACCAATGCTTCAGGTGCTTCCTTGATCCCAGAGATTTGAAGTTTTTGCCCTTCATTACTGATGCATGCCTCCTCAACCCGACAGTCTCAGCCAAAGCACTCATTGAAAATGATGGCAAGGAAAATGAAGCAGAGGGCACCACCGAAAAAGTGACCCAGATTAAAGTGTATAAGGTGCTGCTGATGCCAGTGGGCTGGGGCAGCCGTGATGTGCAGGAGCCAGAGAGCCTGAGATACAGTCTGCAGTTTTTTTGTGACAAGAGTAATCTTGGTTGATTAGTGTTTTTTCTTTGGTGTGAATAAAGTAGTTTTTGATTTACTATTACCTCCCGTTTCTTTTCCCTCCTGTATACCCAAGTTTATTTTAACTATGTTGCTCCCTTCATCCCCTGGCCTACAGGGATGTAACATATTTGGGGACTCGTCTGGGATTGTTAAAGGAGCCTGAGAAACTAGAGAAAGTTCTCCATCTATGGTAAGTACTGATTGTCCAGTTGGCCCGTGTTTAGCCACTGCTATTGTTAAGTTACTACTCCTCAGGTAAGATTAGGGGAGTGTCCAGTTTGGTTGTTAATCAGCCTTTACATCGGGCACTCTTTTGTTATTTTGCCTTTTTTATTTATGGGGTAATTCTGGGCGGGGATAACGTTCTCTGTCGGAGGCATGCGTTTTAGTGCCCAGCATGCTCCAGAAGATAAGCAGGTAAAGATATGATAGATAGGATCTGAGGAGTTGGTTCTCACATGGCTGGACAGATAATAATTGTGTGGCATCGGATGTCAGTTTTACTGCATTCGCTGCTGGTAGATGTGGTGATTGAGTTTTATTTTATTGATCAGCTATAGTTTGTTTGGCCCGAGTAGTATGCTGCTCTGAACTAGCTATCGGCTAGGTGTGTGATTTTTCTTTTTCTGCTGTTTAGTGAGTATGATGACTATTGTGTTGAATGAATTTATGGCTAATCCTAATCAATGGCAATTCTGAGGCCTGGGATCAGGGCTACCCCTGAAATCTCATTGGCCAACCTTGTGGCCACCCCAGATCTGATAGGTAGTTAGTCAAGTTTGCCAACACAAGAAACAAGAGAAATGCTATCAATCAATGATGACAGCTGATCAGCTGATTTAGGGTCAGTTTTACATTTTTAACTAACACAGTAATGGTAGTACTGAAGCTGTAAGAGCTGATTTCTGCTCAGTGGACGTTTGGCCATGCAGGTCTGATAGGTGAGCCATGAGAGATGAGCACGCTGCACCTGCTGCTGCTGCTGGTCCAGTCGTCAATGAAACAGGAATACATTCACAGTGACAATGTCAACTGCTGGATAAAAACGCTGGAATCTGTCGATTGAGAGGTATTGTAATTTGAAGGAAAACTTTATCTAGCACAAAGTAGCAGCTAAAATATGAACTACACTGCACTAGCTAGTTAGCAGCCTGCAAACAAAGTTAAGCATTCAATGTTAGTGTTTTGTATTTTTTATTGTTATTTGGATACTGCTATGAAATATAAAATGCTGTTTTCTGGACTGAAGACTGAGGGTGTTTTTTGCAGATGTGTGTGTTTAATAGAGCTAATGTTATATTTTTGACCAACCAGTGTGTGAAATATAGTGTGACAGTCTAGATTTAAGTTGCTATAACACAAGAACAAGCTGTGATTTATTTATTTGCTCTGTTTTTATTGTATTTTTAGACGTTTAAATAAGCATAGGCAGAGCAAATTGCATTCAAATGCCACAAATACTTGAGATACAATATATGTTAATTGTGTTATTAAAAGTGAAGGAAGACGTTATGTAAAAATGAACCTTTGTAGATACTATAAATAGACATATTTATTATAATTAGCCACACTGTTGACACCTCCTTTCTTTTTGACATTTTAATGGAGTCAAAGCTGTTACATGAACTGCTGTATTTTGCACATTGATTCTAACCCAATTTGACAATGACCCTGCTTGAATAGCTACTACTACTACTAGTGAATTGACTGACTGATTGAGTGACTGTGTGATTGAATTACATTTCCCTCAGGGTTATTTAGAGAATAGCTATTGAAGAGAAGCAGAGATTCAGACATCACTACACAAGAACAATAGTTAAAACAGTTGTAAAAGACAGAAGAACAATAATAAAATTTGCATAATACATAAATACGTGTGTGTGTGTGTGTGTGTGTGTGTGTGTGTAGCAGAACCTCCAGCCAGATGTCTGAGATTTCTCAGATATCTGTGTATTCCCACAGCTGACCAGCCACACCCAGAGGAGGAGACAGTGAGTGACGTGTGTGATCCAGCAGTGTCTGGAGCTCCACCTGCACGGCAAGCATGGCATGTCAAGTTCTGTTATGTCCAGATGTGTCATTCATGAAAAGTTACCTGAGGTTGTTGTGTACTCTCATACTTGATTTAATTTTAAAGGGATCGTCCAATTTTGCCCAAAGTGTACTGAATTATAACAGTAATAGCCCAAAGAGTTCAACTACATGCTGAGGGGTCCAGACCTTAAAGGTGTCATATAGAGTGTACTTTTAAACAAACAAGAAGCCAGAGGGGGAAGCCACTCAATAAAGACTGCTCAGTAACTGGAGCAGTATGAGGATGAGATGAGACGTGTTTGTGTTTTACAGTGATATAATTTTGGGGATCAGGACTGTAATGTGTAATGCTTTCTGGATGGATATTCAAATGTAAGAAAAGCTGAGGAGTGAGCCTTTCCATGTTTTAGGATTCAAAGGTCTGCTGTAAGGAGTGTAATGTTGAAATAATGGCCCATCCTAACAATCTCAAAAACCAGTCCCCATTGAAAAAAGCCCAACCATGAGTAGCCAGTGCTAAAGCCTTTAATGTTTCCTCTACAAGCACAGCTGGACAGATCTCCAGCCAGAGGACCAAAAGTGATTATAATGAATATCTGTGTGGCATGAATGAGTGAATGCTGTGGACAACATGTCAGACATTTTGTGAGATGGGACAGGGGGATTTAAAGATTTAAAGAGAGGAGTCACCCTGCTGTGTCCCAATTCAGAGTCTGCACACTTGAAGTGCGATTACGTCACTGTGCCGCGGTGAAAGGTGTCCCAATTCAAAGTGTTCTCATAATGCACCCCACAAATAAACACTCCTTTTCACCTGTTTCTGGAGTATGCACTGCTGCCACACTTCATGGTCTCACATATCCCAATATTCAGCGTGCTCTCGAAGAGAAGAAAGAAAGAAATAAATAATGAGAACTCAAGTGGCGTAGATCTCACATTTAAATGTAAGTATTGGGTCCATACTCGGTTTTTACTCCTTTGAACATCCAATGCCAAATATGTCAAACTTCAAGGGTCATTAAAACCTCAAAATGTTAAAATACAATGGTAATGTTCAGCTTGATGCCTTTGGAAGCAAAGCCTTAAAAGCTTTCACTTTCAAACGTTAGATGTTCAGACTTATATATCTTATTGTGACTGTGGAGATGTTATAGACTATTTTTACCTCATATACATAATGGACCAAGATGAACAGATTTAGATCAGGCTGCTTTATTTCCAGACTGTAAAGCAAAGAGCTAAGTTTATGATTATCCTCATGATGATTATTTTTTTTTTTTGCTGTATTAGAACTCTTTTGTCTGTTGACGTAACACAAAACAAGTTTTACATTTCATTGTGTTTTAGGGAGCAAGAGAGAGCTTCATCACTGCCCGAGACCGGAACGAACATTTGTTCACAGGATGAAACATTCCGCCAGCTGGATGGAAGTAAGGCAATAATATATAATAATAAATAATAAATAGCCGATTTGTCAGTGCTGATGTCACTTTCTGTAAATCTTTGCATCCCTGTGTTAATGTGATCTTGTGTTGAACTTTTCTCTTGCTTCGAGGATGAAGGAGGACATGAGGCTGCAGAGAGGATGGAGAGGCTCTTCTCTGCTCCAGAGGACAATCCTGGCATTATTGCTCTTATTTAGTTAATTTATTAGTTCTTTTTAAATTATTTGTTCATAATTGTTCATTTTATATAATTCATGAAATAAAGTATTGTTCTGTTGTTACACGTTGTCTATTCCATTCAGTATTTACCACTTAAAGTCCATGTAAAGCAAATTAACACATTAAAAAGGTCATAAATGTATTTTTTTAAAACATGTAAAAAGCATTCAACCATTTAGAATTTAATTTTGGAGCTAGGCTCACAAACTGTGTTTCAGGATTTCTGTGTTCAGGATTTAATGGGCGGGTCAGAAAATCATGCAAATCATGGCCACGTTACGTAACGTGGCCATGACATGTCCATTACATGCCCTTCATCCATGATGTTGATGACTTCCTGGCTGCTGTGAGAAACCAGGGCATTGGACATAAGCTTTAGGCCAGGATATATGGTGAAAGGATTGTGGCTCTGATTGAAAATTCAGCCTTCCCACATCATCTACGACAAGCTCATCCTGTAGTCATGCTTGGGCTAATTGTTGAGCCCTCTTGACTCGTGGTGTGAGCCTGGTGGTCTCTATGTGACGGTGTCCTCTCTCTCCCTCAGCGTCCGGGCTTGCTGGGATGGATTCACACATTTTGATGGTGGTTGCGTTGCCCCTATTGGTGGCCGGATACCAGGTCTTGTTGCTGCACTTCACCAGCCGCACCACATCTGTCATGTTGGTTGCATTTCTTTGGGTTACGCATTCCAACTCCACTCCTCATGCTACACGGAAAAGAAAGATTAGTTTATCAAGTTTACGTTCTACAGGTGGCACTACTTTTTCCATGTCATAGCTGTCATTCTTTTTAATTCTATATGGGCCTATTTGAGAGTTAGAACTCCATCCATCCAATTTCCCTGCCATGTGCGTTGCACAAAAAGCAAAACATTCAGTTATGTCTGAACGGTCACCTATGCCACTGGCAGTGGCAGGAGCTGTGGTATTCCTTTGGTGTTGTATTCCTGCCCGCGGTTGTACTGGCAGCATCATTGTCCGCAACTGCTACTATCGGTCTTTCACTTGTTGGAAGACAAGTCTTTGGATTTGAGTTAAACCCCATAAATAGTCCCCCAAATTCGCTCCAGCTGCTGAAGTGATAGTCAACTTGGCAGTGGCATTGGGTGTCCAATGAACATTTCATGCAGGGTTAGATGGGTTAGTCTGTTAGTTTGCAAATGCATAGACATTAACGCTAATGGCAAAGCATCTTCCCAGGTGAATTTATCATTACTATTAGCCATGATTTTGGCTGTTTTAGTTTTCAATACACCATTGGCACATTCTACTGAACCTCGTAACTGAAATCAAATGATGATTTTACTTATTCTGTAACAGGTATGTGAACCTTGATGTGAAAATCATGATGCAATCAACACAGACACTTTATATGTATGCTTTTTTTGACGATCTCAGTATTTTTCAATTAGAACTGTACCTGTTTCAGCTTTAAATTTCCTATTTATGAACACACCATTTGGGCAACAGTAGGTTGGTCAAATACTACTTAATTCACAACAGCCTTCTTCAGCTCACACCCTTGACTGTACCCCTCTCACACACACCAGGGGAGGAACAGTGGAGCGGCAGTTTGAAACACAACTTTTCAGCACACAACTCCCTCAGCCACCAGCGAGATAGAGATCTGCTCTTAAAATAATACAGCCCGGGGATGTGTCTCCTTGGCTGTAACCTCGACTGACTGTTACTTGGATTCCTTATCTCAACAACACTTTACACATGCATTTAGAAACTCTTAGCCTGCACAAATATTCATACACCAAAAACAACACATACACAAATAACCATCTCATAAATCACACCCAATACTAATATATCTATTAGCACACATGTTTTAGACCACAACTATCAACCTTCATACTGTTTGACTACTGCAACACGCTAATACACTTATTAACAGTAACACAAAGCTCTTTAGAACACCAAAAATGTCTCTAACACTTGAAGCTTAACTGGCGAAGTTTCAGGAGCAGGACCACACCTCAACAACACCTACTTCCGCATTTCCATAAATGACCACCTGACCCTCTCCTCTGCTTCGCTCTCGTATTCAGCAGAAACGAGAGCACGCGACTTCGCCTCGAACATAGCCAACTTCGCACGAGCAAACATCAGCCTTAACTCACCTCACCATGGACTTCGCCTGCCAATCCCCATCCGACGACGATATTTTCCATCGAGATCAGGATCATAATTCACCCGAAACCGAAGTCACCTCCGTACCCGAGACCCCGACTCCAGTGGCTCAAACGATGTCCAGGACGCGGGGGACTTCAAAGAAAACCAGCTCAGTCTCATCCTTGGTCAGTATTCCACCTGGTTCATCTCTTCTCAACAATCAAAACTATCAAAGCTCGCCTGACGAATCCTCCGCGTCTACCAGCCCATCTCTTTCTGCAGCCAGGAGAGGACGAGGTAACTCACGGACAGAACGTCGCCGTTGTTGGAATTCGCCGACCCCTTCGCCTCCGAAGATCACTCCAGCCTTCCGCCTTCGTCCCAACAACTCCGGCCGAACAACTCGCCGGTTGCAGCATTACCACACCCCAGCGAGATCCCCCGACCAGCATTTATCTTCAAAAATCTCCAACTGGAAAGTAGCCACACTCCAGAAGACTTTAAAGGATAAAGGGATTTCTTTTCACTGTACGGACAACAAAGCAAAACTTTTCTCCACACTCATGGCCACTTGTTCCGTCAACACCCTTTGCCCTATGCATCATCCCCCAAGGACGAGCCTTCATATCTCACTTACTATCCATTGCTTCTTCCGCTCCATCACTCTTGACTTCTATCTCCCTGGACAGCTCAAGCCGTGCCGAACTCTGTCTGTGGCTCAATCTTCTCACTAATTGGAACGGTATCACTTTTTTCTACGACGACCAACTGACTCACCCACACGACATCCATCTATACACCAACGCTGCTCCTTCAGTTGGTTTTGGGGGTTTCTACAACGGAAGATGGTTTGCAGCAGCATGGCCCCCAGAGCTCGCAAACGAATGCCAGGTTGCTTCCTCAGCAATCTTCGAGATCTACCCCATAATAGCCGCCGCTATCTTGTGGGGACATGAATGGTCTCGCAAGTCCATTCTCATACACTCAGACAACCTCGCAGTCGTAGACATAATCAACAAAGGACGCTCCAACTCCCCTTCCATCATGCCATTCACACGGTGCCTCATTTGGCACTCCGTCACACACCAATATGTTCTCCGGGCAGCTCACGTTCCCAGTCAAGCTAACGCTATTGCTGACTCTCTTTCCCGTTTCTCGTTTCAGATGTTCAGAAGCTTGACACCTCACGCCGATACCTTCCCAACGCCAGTTCCTCCATATTCAGCACTGACTTTCAACTTGTAAATCCAGTGCTAATACCCCTGATAAACAAATCTCAGAGCTCCATCATTAACAGCCTATCACCCTCACCCCTCTCTTCATACTGGACAGCCTGGAAAAGCTCCACCACTTCCACGACCAATACAACATAACCTTTCCGTCATTCGATATTATCACCTTGACTTCTTTTATCACTTATGCTCATTCCATCATGGCAATCAAAACACACCATCAAGGCGTACCTTAGCGGTATCAGCTTCTTCTGCAAGTTAATAACTGGCAGTTCGGGCCTGACCACCAGCCATTCCCAGATAAGTTCCCTCCTCAAAGGACTCCTACGCCAAGAGCCAGTAAAAAACCCTCGTCGTCTTCCTCTTACTGCCGACTTGCTGTCCATCTGCCTCCACTCAATCCGTTCTGGGTACAGCACTCCACAAGTTGCCCAAACCCTGGAAACCATGTTCTTGCTAGCTTTCTTTGGTTTCCTCAGATGCTCCGAATTCACCTCCTCAACCATTCACTTCGACCCAAGCCCTCACGCCTGCATCTCCGACTTGTCTCGCTTTTCAGACGACACCATGGTGTTCAACTTAAAGCGAGCTAAAACCAACCAATTTGGTCCTTCTACACCCGTCTTCTTCTTCAAAGCCCAATCACCAATGAATCCCTTCGAAACCCTTGCAAACTTCTCACAATTCCGTAAATCCCAAAGCACAACGGTGGCAGATCCTCTTTTCATCTCAGAATCGGGCCAAGTGGCTACTCGATTCTGGTTCCACCATCACTTTCGCCATGTGCTCTCATTATCTGGCATTTCGCCTGACAACTACGCCGGGCATTCCTTCAGAATTGGAGCTGCCACTTCAGCTTCCCGTAATGGCGTTCCAGAACATGGGCCACTGGTCCTCCCAAACATACCACCGCTACATCTGTTCAGATCTCAAAGATCTCAGATTCGCCCAATCGCTTCTTAGGTAATTGGAGATCTTTTTGGGGGTCCGTCGCTGCCCGGGAGTGGCAGCGGATTCTCCAAAAGAATCCCCACAATGCACTCTAAGAAACGCAAGAACCAAGATCTTCGAAACTTTCGTCTTCCTTGTCACCAAATAAATTCTTAAATGCATCTCATTGACGATGTGGAACTGATAGTTAAATCAGCACAAAATCACACAACATTGCAAAATAGCACAATTTATTTAAGGGAACACAAATCTTTCCAGCAGATTTTTCAACACAGTTAAGAGACAGTTAGTTGACACACAGTCAACCTCATACATTACTTTTCCACTTTATTAAACCCCCATAAGAATGTTCGAACATTTATTATTGGCTTTACTGAAACTTTATTTGGTCGATTTTTGTTAAATTTTATTGTTGTTTATTTCAGTTCAGATTGTTCTTTTCTGCAGTTTTGATTCTTGCATGTGTTACTCTTACATCTTCTTTAAATTTAGACTTTAATTTACTTTGAGTTTAGCTTAGTATGCAATGTTTGCCATCCAAGGAAATAAGGCTGTATTTTAATCTGCATCTCCCCATCCTAAAAATACCCTTTACTTTTCTCCTAGCCTGAAATGAAGAGTGCTCTTTTTTCCAACCTTGACAGTCTTCACTGACTAGGGGGAGTTTTTTTTTACCTTTGTAACATACCTCTTTTTAGCCTGAATTGTCTGTATTTGTGGAAGTCCATGGACTCAAACTCCTACTTTAATCTATGTCTATCAAAAGTTGGCTCGTCAGCAGAACTTATGCAAACCAAACCGTGAGAATACTTCTTTACATAAGAATTTTGCAGCAGAAAATGTTTCAACACATTATGTTTGCACAAACATCACAACATCACTAACTGTTGTAAGAAATTACATAGTCTTCCTGTAAGTGATCAAATGCGCTCTAAGGACAGGAGGAGGAGTTGGAGAATGTCATTTTCCTTGAGGTGTCAGAGGAGCCACAGGTGGGGGCACATCATTGAAAAAGTAACCAGATGTTGTTTTTTATTTCAGCGCTTGACTTCCTGTCTGCTCTGTGCTAAATTCAGCTGAGTTGCTGTGTCGTGTTCTGGCATCTCCTTCTCCCTGCTGAGTCCCACTGTCAGATGTGTGTTCAGGTTTGTGGGGGCGGCGTTCTGACGGGATGGGTGGGGGGGACTTAGAGGAAGGGCCACTTTAAAGTCTTGCTAACTCGCTTGCTAGCTCTCCAGGATTGTAGACCCTAGCTTTAATAGTCTTTGTTATGATGTCATATTGCTGTGGGCTGATATAATATTTCAAAATAATGGCACTGGTCAAAAAAATATTATTATTATTATTATTTCTATTTTTTTTCTTCCCCGGTTTTCGGTGCCCCCTGTGGATGACGGAGCTCCTAGCATTTGCCTATATTGCCTATGCCCAGGGCTGGCTCTGGGTTAGACAGAGGGACAGAGCAAACATTTGAGGGTGCAATAACATTTCCAAATTGAACATATAGTATGATATTTAGCCAATGCACAACAGTGAAGTGTTCTTTAGCATGAATTTAAAGATAGATGCTTTTTGATATTGATTTGTCATCTCAAGTCTGTTTTACCTTCCTAAAATTAACGATATAAAGGAATCATTGCACTTAAAAAGGTACAGTATGCAGTAACTCTTCAACATTCAGTCTATCTGCAATTAACACATTAGGCCCAGTGACAAACTACCATGGAGAAATCAAGATTATTCAAATAGAGCCACTAAAAAGAAAAACTCTTTCATCTGCACACATAGAGCTGTTTAAATTCTATAAGGGGGTAAAAGGTAGGGTTGTACCGATCCGATCACGTGACTCGGAAATCGAGGCCGATCAGGCAACTGAAGACTCGATCGGGACTCGGACGTTACGACCCGATCAGAGATCGGTTTTATATATATTTATTTAGTCGTTATTTGTATTAGATTGTTGATATATGGGCTATTGGTGATTCAAAAAAATAAAAAATAAAATGAGTATTTACTACCACCGTTTACGGCATGTGCAGAAGACCAGCATGCTAGTTTGTTTTGAAGCGGAGTGGCGAGTTGTGGCGCACCATGTCTGCTGTGTGGAAGTATTTTAAAGTATGTGAGGAGAACGATGCAGTCGCAAACTGTCAAATTTGCAAAGTTGGAATATCGAGGGGTGGTGTGGATATAATAAGTAAACATAGGGCTACATATATTATGGCTCTAGCTTAATTGTGGAACAGGCGCAGCTGACTCATATAAATAATCACATGCTTATACACCCACACCGCCAGACACAGTCTGATTTATGCAGAGAGACACACATACACACAATGACAGAATTGATAAATGAGGTGAAGGGTGGTGACCCAAAAGATAGACGAGACAGCCTTAGAAAAGAGGAAGTGGGGCACAAGGGGCCCCAGTAAATGTGGAAGTAATCCCAGGTTGCCCCGGTCAAACGGTCGAAAACAAGAGTTAATCACGTACTGTACATGCAGACATCAGGCAACCGTCGAGCCAATCCCTATTGTGATCACGCACCCCCTCAGCTAATCAGCAATTGACAGATAACCGAGAGGCGAGGCAAAAGCATATAAAACCTGAAGACCCCTAGACGAAAGCAGATCTGTTCTGGTATTTGCCATTAGTGCTGTACTGAGCTGATCTCCGTTCTCTGCAGATTACGAATTAAACTCTTATTCTTTTCACCAAGTGTCTCTGTCTGATTCCTTGCTACATCAACGGACTCGGGTGAGACGGTATTGTAGACCGTGCTCAACAGTTTTGGGGGCTCGTCCGGGATGTGGTAAAGGACAAATAAGAGTAAAATTCGGACCTGAGGATTTCTTCACTAGAAACAGGATTAGGACACAAGCTGGCACAACAACATAAGGTAAGCAGAACCTGCTTAGTCAAACTCTGCATATTGAAAACTCTAAAATTTGTGTCCTGACCTGGCTGAAGTGCAAAGAAATCAGTAAAAGAGGAAAAGAATAAGATAACTTGAAGAGAAAAAGGGCATTAGTTTAGGGTAAAGCGGACTCTCGTTGGTCGTGGCGGACCCCACTGGTAACCTGACGAGGTATCAGAGTGTCTGGGACACAAGCTGGGTTTGAGGCCCGGGGAGGTGACGAGCCCCGAATTCTAGTGGGTTTGAGTCCCTGGAG